>QLTV01002663.1:1346265-1356714 GCA_003457575.1 Thermophis baileyi
TCATATTTTCTGCAGTCGAGTTTGGAGCGGTCTACATTAAGTTTGTATCTATTGTGTGCTCGTGTATCGTTGTGGTTGAAGCTGAAGTAGTCATTGACAGGTAGGACATTGTGGCAGATAATTTTATGAACTACATTTAGATCGGTTCTAAGGCGACGTAGTTCTAAGTTGTCTAAGCCCAAAATTTCAAGTCTTGTGGAATAAGGTATTCTGTTGCGAGTGGAGGAGTGGAGGACTCTTCTCGTGAAATATTTTTGGACTCTCTCAATTGTATTAATATCCGATATGCAGTGCGGGTTCCAGACAGGTGAGCTGTATTCGAGAATTGGTCTAGCGAACGTGTGGTATGCTCTAGTTAGCAGTGTAATGTTGCCAGAGAAGAAGCTACGCAGGATTAAGTTGACTACTCTTAGTGCCTTTTTGGCTATGTTGTTACAGTGGGCATATACTTGTCAGTGATGGCTGTGCTTTCCACTCTTCTTACAAAAAAAAAGTATTTACATTTAATTATTATTGTTCTTAAAAGGCATTCAAGTCTCAATGGATACCTCCATATTCGGATGCTGAAAAACTACACAATACAGAGATTGTCCTGGCCCCATCAGACTAGAGTCAGTTAATTAGCAATTACAAGGTTGTAAATCCAGCAAGCAAAGACATAGACATAAATAAAGCCTGAGTTTGCAGACAATTGAATTCTTAGTGTTAACCAAAGTTCACAGGTAAGTCAGTGTTCATTAAATGAGTCAAAGAAGAATTGAGGTTTCTGAAGTATCTTATTGGCAAAGTCTAAAGAGAGAGAGAGAGCACAGTTTAAAGAGGATGTGGCCTAACACACACAATTCCAGTAGTAGATTGCACTAAAGTGGGACCTTAAATACAGGAAATGCTTAGCATGGTTGGGAGTAATCTACACAACATTAGGTTGCTCGTGAGTAGACTCACTTGCCAGTTTCCTTCTCTCTGAAACTGAACACATGCCACTCTCCATACTCTCTAACTTTTCACACAGATAGTGATTTTCCTACAGACTGAGAAGATAAACCCTTAGTTAAAGGTAAGAATCACAAGGACCAGGAGTAATGGGCTGGATATGTATATGCAGGATTTCCTGTTGGCCCCATCTTGGTTTTCCTCATGGGAGGATAACTCTTCAGTAGGGGGATGATCAAAATATGCTATGATCTTTGTACATGCATCAGATATTCTGACGCAAATACTAAATGCTATTCTGCAATGATTTCATGACGTATTATTTTTACAAGCAACTTCAAATCAGTCAATACTCTTGAGATTCTGCAATGGGTGATTCCAAAGGAACTCTGGTGGGAAACTAAAATTTAAGTATATGAGGAAGACCAAAGAAAAATATAAAAAGACACAAAGGCAGCAGATCCCAATAGACACAGCTATCAATAGAATACTTCCCTTTGTGAATATTTCACCCCCACAAAACAGGAAAAATGCCCAGTCCAGTATAATTGATACAAAATTATGATAGACAAATAACAAAATTATAATGAAATATCCAAAAGTGACTCTCATTTTTTTTGTTTTCCAATTGTCCATCACTAATTTACATAGCAAAACCAAGAGATTTTGAGGGGAGAGGCCATTGGAAAATGGCCACCATTTTTCATATCTGTTTTTTTCCCCTAGAAAATAATTCCAGAAATATTTTGACAACTGCGGTTATGCATATCTTTAAAAGTGTTCTTACATCTCAGATTTAAATGAAGCTCTTTGAAATGAGGCTGGAAAGTAGCACCATACTTTTAATTAGAGAGAAGCACCCATATGACACAAAGTGAGTAATTTGAAGTAGAATGGCACACTTAAAGTTCAGTTTAAGGCCAAGTGCCTCCCCTCTATAAGGGGAGCCTTGTGTGTCAATGCAAGATAACTTGACTTCATTACACAAAGCACTTTGTCAAAATGATTATAGACAATCCATAAAAGTCAAATGGCAGCATTCCTTGTATTTTGGAAGAGAAAGTCACCATTGCTCATGTTGCTGAATACAACTCAGCACAACCTTCTCCCTACCTCTAACCATTTGGGATACTTCTACTAACCCCACCACTGATAAATAATGCTCTACCCCCAATTATGAAAACATACCCAAATGATAAAACTTGGTATCTCAGTAAACACAAATGGAATGTTAAGTACAGGCTAATATTTATTACAAGGAACTGAGATGAAGATGGACAGAGTATTGGAAGTAAAGGCATTGCTTAAGAAACCCTCTAGAAAATGTCTTCAAAAATCTCTTTATACAACATAGTTACCATATGGAGATTATGAGAATTTTTTGTCCTGCATGGTGAACTGTGTAATGATCAATGAATTGATAGAAGATAATATTTGTAGCACATGGTTGAACTGTGAGGTCCTTGGTGCTCTCTGAACTTGGTTTTCTTGCAGATGTTTCATTACCAAACTAGGTAACATCATCAGTGCATCAATGCATTGATGATAATAGTTAACACTGATGATGTTACTTAGTTTGGTAATGAAACATCTGCAGGAAAACCACCAAGCTCAGAGAGCACCAAGGACCAGACCAGTCAATTTCTCTGATTTTTAGTCGTATTTACGAAGAAGGATCAAGATCAGGGAGATTGGTTACAAACCCCATTTGACTACGGAGCTCAATTGGACAACTATGAGTCAATTACTATCAACACAATTTATTTCACGAAATCCTGAGAATAAACTGTGGGGAGACCTGAATACAATTCCTGCAGCTCTCCCCCCCCCACAAACCAGAATGCAAATTTAATGCAGTAGTAACAAATAAAAATACTGAAGTTAGACTTTCCTCCAGTCATTTATATAAGTTTCATAATTTATGTGCAGTAATTTATTTCTGTGAAAATTACAGGTCCTTTAGAGTTCATATAATTAATTCCCAGAAGCTAAAGCATCTAGCCTTTTTACCTGAACCTATGCTCCAATACCTTTAAAATACAAATGGTTTTCATCTCAGCCTTCAGCTCTTGACTTTTAATGGTGCCCATTTCTTTTTCATCAACTGATTTAAGGGGTGAGGGGAATGCTGTGAAATCTTTTTTTATTTATGTTTTGGGGTTTCGGGGGGGGGGTTTTTTGTTTTTGTTTTTTTTTTGCTGGGAACTCACAATCAACTGCCTGTTAAACTAATGAGTGAATCACAATGGGAATGCTTGAAGTTGTTGCAAATAATAACCACACATCTCAAGTGAATATGAAACCAAACGAGAAATTCTGCAGGTTTATTAGAGAATATAAGCTAATTTGCCAGCTGGAGTAAATCAGCATGCCTTCTAGAAAGCAATTAGAGGTTGACTAACACCAGCTGAGAATACAGCCTAGGAAGTGTGTTTAAATTTAGGAAACAAATATGGTAGGAAAGGGTAGCAGGAAGAATATTAAGGGGTAATTCAGATACATAAATCATGTTAAAAGATATTATATGGCAATGTTCCTGGAAACAGCACCTAAATATACTCCATAAGGTTTGAGCAAATCATTTCAAGAAAATGATTGATATATCCAAGGCCATAATGCTGGTTTCCTGGTGTGTTAAGTTGGGTACCATTAGACTCTTCCTTTACAACAGGGCTGTCAAACTACCGACCCGCGGGCCGATGCATCACACGCTGGCCACACCCACACCCGGTTTAGCGAAGGGAGGAAAAGTCCCAATACGTCACGTGACGCTGCCGTAACGACGTGAGTTTGACACCCCTGCTTTACAGCCTGCCAAATTCCAAAGCTCTACTTAACCTTTTTAAATGAACAAAAATATTGGGAAGCGGCACACAGGTAGTCCTTGACTTATGACCACAACTGGGATCAGAATTTCCATTACTAAGCAAGGCAGTTGTTAAGTGAGTTGTGCCTTTTCTGCCATGGTTGTTAAATGAATCACTGCAGTTATTTAGTGAATCATGCAGTCGTTAACGAAATCTGGCTTCCCCCATTGACTCTGCTCATCAGAAGGGGGTTGCAAATGGTGATCACGTTACCCTGGGATGTTGCAACTGTTTTAAATACATGCTGGCTGCCAAGCACCTGAATTTGATCATGTAACTGTGGGGAATGCTGTGATGGCTATAACTGCAAGGACTGGTTGCACTTTTTTTTGTGCCACTGTAACTTCGAACGGTCACTAAATGAATGGTTGTAAGTTGAGGATTACCTGAATGTTAAACAGAGCTTCCCACTTTAACTTCATTTTCAAGAAAACAAATCAGCTGG
Organism: Thermophis baileyi; assembly: GCA_003457575.1. Lineage (NCBI taxonomy): Eukaryota > Metazoa > Chordata > Lepidosauria > Squamata > Dipsadidae > Thermophis > Thermophis baileyi. The sequence goes on from QLTV01002663.1 coordinate 1,350,511, forward strand.
ATGCAGTCTGGTGCCTTGTTTAAAAGCATAGCCATTTGCCACCACTCTCTCTCAAGCAAGCTAGAAATTTAGTTGGGCTTCACCTAGGAATTGAAGGACGTAGTGAGGAGTATCCATCCAGTTCCCCCCCCCCAGGAGATGGGTGTTTCATGAAGGTCTATCCAGAAATAGGCAACTTAAAGTCTCCCCCCCGTCCTCCCTGTTCTTTGTTGTTGGAAACTGATAGAAGTTGAAATCCAAAATATCTGGAAGATATCAAGGTTGCCGATGCTGATTTCACATCTGCTGCAGTAGTTATTTTGTCTAGAGTTCTTACAATGTGCTCTTAATATTCTAGATGTACTCCATAGCCTCTCCAAAATAGCTTTGAGTCCAGTTAAACTAAATAGACATATGTTACTACCTTGGGCAGTTGGCACTCAAGAGAGGGACACAACTTCTTTCATCAACAAAATGATGCATTACCTTTTTTTGCATAAGAATTAATCGAAGCTGTTCACTTAGATTTGAGAAAGTGAAGGATGTGTATGCCGAGTTAGCATGAAGATGAGATTTAAATCAGCCCTCTATTCCTGACAGACTTAACTTCAAGCAGATAACACCGCTTCTTTCTTGCAATTTTTATTTTTAGCTGCACAGTTTGGTGATAGCAAGTGACATTCTCTGAAGTATGGTCTGTATTCCATAGAACAGTGACACTAAACCTGAGACTAACTTATTTTAAATTTTCAGGGCCAGATGAATTATGCAATCAAGTACTAAGGGAATCTGATCAAACACCGTGTGTTATTCCAGAAATCTTGATGAATTGAAATAAAAGTTTTATTTTCTATCTTCAAAAAGAGAGGAAAGGAAAATCTGGAGACTAAAGTCGTGAATCCTTGGGAATCATCAAGAGATTGATTTATAAGTACTTTGAAAACCAAGGATTAATTATAAAAAGTCAAATGTTTTTGTCAAAAACACAGCTTGTCAGACTAATTTTATATTATTTTTTCATCAAACAACTTCTTTAATTAACTACTTTCCACATGCTGGTAAGATAATGCCTAGGATCATTCAATGTAGACTAGAACCTTGCATTGAAAGGGAAATGCCAGATGTTCAGCCTTCTTTAGAAACAGCTGAGAAACAAGAAACATTATTTCTGATACACATTTTATCATTAGAAAGTGAAAGAGTAACAAAAAGAAGTTAACCTGTGTTCCATTGATTATAGAAATAACAAAGACAATAGAAACATTCCATTTTGTTGACCATGTCAAACTGGGATTTCCTTATAAAAATAGGAACCCCAGAATGTCTATGGAGATTCTCAGTCATCTAGGTCATGGTTGTGCCAAAGGTATTTTTTTTCCCCAAAAAGCAACTGGACTTTGTTTTTCCTTGAAGACATTTAGCTTCTCATCCAGAACTGAAGAAGCTTCTTGGATGAGAAGTGAAATGTCTTCAAGGAAAAACAAAGTCCAGTTGCCTTTTGAAAAAAGCACTCAAGGCGCTCAAGGCGCTGCACTTAACAGGACGCAGCTTTTATCCTGCACTAATGCTCCGGCCATCGCCTTGCCGTGTTATTCCCCACCCCCAGCAGCTCTTCGGCTGAGCGCGGAGGGCACGAACTCCAGCCCGAAGCGGCAGGAAAAGAAGGCTGCCTTACGTGCAGCGAAGGCAGGTACATGGGTGCTTCGCTCCTGCACTCTCTGGCGACCCTCCTCCTCCCCCTCCCCCTCTCTTGATGCCCTGGCTGGCTGTGGCTGAACCGGGAGCATGCGCACATGCGGGAAGACCCTCCTTAAGCGAGCTGCTGCCTGCCCCACGCGTGCCTTTCCTGAGCTTTGGTGCTCACTTGAGGAGGGTCTCCGCCCACGTGCGCACGCTCCTGGCTCAGCCACAGCCGGACAGGGCATCAAGAGAGGAGGAGGAGGGTCGCCGGAGAGTGCAGGAGTGAAGTGGCCCTGTATCTGCCTTCGCTGCACGTAAGGCAGCCTTCGCTTCCTGCCACTTCGGGCTGGAGTTCGCACCCTCCGCGCTTGGCCGAAGAGTTGCTGGGGGTGGGGATGACATGGCAAGGCGATGGCTGGAGCATTAGTGCAGGAGAGAAGTTGCGTCCTGTTAAGACCCTCCTTAAATGAGTGGCCGCCCACCCCACGCATGCCTTTCCTGAGCTTTGGCGCTCGTTTGAGGAGGTCTCCCCGCATGTGCGCACGCTCCCGGCTCAGCCACAGCCGGCCAGAGGGTCACAAGAGGAGGAGGGGGGAGGAGAGTGCAGGAGTGAAGTGCTCCTCTACCTGCCTTCATGCCATATTTGCGCGTAAGGCAGCCTTTGCTTCCTGCCACTTCAGGCTGGAGTCCAAAAAAGAAATAAGAGGGGTGAGGGGCAGGGCCAACCTGTTAAGGGGCAGGGAGCCGCATGTAGCTCCAGAGCCACGGGTTGCCAACCCCTGGTCTAGATGGTCATTTTATTTTATTTTTACAGTGTTTACAGTGCCAACAGTTTGTTAATTTGCCTCTGCACTTACTTTTGCAATACTATATTTTTATTATAAACTTTTCCTCCAGGTTACAAAAACATAAACCAGAGAAAGACACCAAAACCTATTATAAAGTCAAAATCTATCAATAAATGTACGGTAGTTACCTAATAATATGGAGCAAGACACATTGGACATTTTATTATTCAGCAGGTCTTTTTGCTAAAGGCAAAAGCCATTTAAGCAATTTAAGAGATACACCATCTTTCGTAGCCAGCAAACATTCAATAACATATCAACCTTTAGCATAAACTAATATTCTAATATATTGTGAAAAGAGTCCATATCTCTCTAAAGAGCAAAATAACAGGAAAATAATGACTCCGTCTAAGAGGCATCACTATCGTTTTGCAGTTCACAATAAGAAGCTTTCATAAAGGTGATTAGAAAATTGGTGGGAGGAAATTCTTAATGTTCGAAGTAAATATTTTCTCCATTATTTGATATTCTGATATTCACTAGATAACTCTAAATTCAGAAGGCTATCCAGTTTCTGTGCTCTTGGATGCACAATGACAGACTTTTCCTGGCTGAAACTAGAACTAAGAGCCTCACTGGCAGTGATTCAGGGACACCATTTTCTGTTAAGTTATGATTATTGCACAAACTAGAAAAGCTGTTAAAGAAGCAATCCAACAACTGTAAGCCGCAACCTATATTTATAGCAAAAGCAAGGCTCAAATCTTGGATATTTTTCTTCCTGCCACAATGATATAAAGGGCTGGGAATCTCTTTCTTGCCTTGCTGTTGTGATGGACCAAGTGTATTCAGACCCATAAAGTAGCAATAGCAATAAGACTTATATACCACTTCGTAGTGCTTTATAGCACACTCTGAACTGTTGCAACATCAGCATATTGCCCCTAACAATCTGGGTCTTCATTTTACCTTGAAAGGATGGAAAGCTGAATCAACCTTGAGCACCGTCAGGATCGAATTCCAGGCTGTGGGCAGATTTTGCGTGCTATACTGCATTCTAACCACTGCACCACTGAGGCCCATGATACAATGCATGTTTAAAAAAAGGGTGGGGCTTCAATCAATAGTTGTGCCTGCCATCTTGACTTTTCAGAACACCGATACCCCTCAGGTGGCCTCTAGTCTAGTCTTAAGCTGTTTGCTTCTGATTTTGCCAAATTAGCCCCCAAACATAAGGAGCTGACCACATTCACAATCCCCCCACAGTGTACCACGTACAAAATGGAAGCACTGATCATTTTCATAAATCTGCTACTGGAAGAAACTGATGTGGTGACTACAGATTATACCTGCAGTCCACTCTGCCTGCAATGAATCAAGTGAGCATAAATGAGCTTTCCACATTTTATTCTCATTACAACACAATGAGATGGGATGACTAAGGGAACATAGCTTGGCTAAGACCATAAACTTTACAAATACGAACCCCTTGGTTCAAACTTCACATGGTCATTATCTGCATTATTTCAGGTTTACTAGATATATCAGTTGGGATCCATAACTTTCCTCATACTGAAGATTGCACTAGATCTAAAACCCACTGGGCAATGTACTCCCCAAAATGGTTTGGAACAGGATAAACGTACCATTTCATTTACATTTTAATACAGGTAACATTAAATCAAATACAATAAACATGAAAACATCCTATCTATCTATCTATCTATCTATCTATCTATCTATCTATCTATCTATCTATCTATTCACATTAATCATTCCAACTGAACAACAAAGTGGTGGAGCTTTAAAGCTACATCAGATCAAGCCTATGTTTCAGATATTAAACCTTGCTGTCAGGGTTCCAAGTAACACCCCCAATGAAAAGAAACTCCGAGGTTGGATTTCCTCAAAGCTACAATTTATTAGATTCCGGGTTTTCTCCACCCAAACGAAAGTTCAAGACCCTGCCCAACACCCACATGTCCATCATACGATCCAATCAGGCACCGTCCAAAACTGAAGATGCCTCCCTGTCACTTCATCACAGCTGCCGAGCACAGCGACCTTGTCTTTCTTGAAAGAATGTTGTTTAGACTACTATATATCACCTACTCCATGTGGCAGGCCTGAATACAAAAAGGTAAAAGATGGCTTCCAGGCCTGACACTTGCTCTAAATCATATATAGTAGAAAAGATACATTCCAGATGTGCATTTATCATTCTATTATCCCTTTAATGCATTTCCCTAAAATGCAAACTCGGTCTAGCTCTCATAAAAGCACCTTACTGAATATGACATATAATAAAATAACTCTAGGGACATGAAAAATACTTATCCCTAGTAGATTACTGGTCTTATTTGGGGGAGATGGTTATTAGATTTTACAAGAATAATCAGCTGGTTCATGGGCACTGCACATGTTAAAAACAGAAGTGTATAGTTTATTTATAAACAATAACAAGAGTTGAAAACCTTCAGGTTGAAGTTAAGTCAAGTTCATATTCCATCAGAATGTCTGAATTCCAAAACTCAAGTTAATATCAAGGATTAAATTCACATTTGAAATAATAAGTATTCTAGATATCTGTCTCTATTAGACAGATTGGAAAAATCTAGTAAAGAGGTTTATCCTGACAAGCAGATAATATGGTTCCTCCTGTCCTTCTAGACTTTTCTATTATTTACCCACTAAACACAAGATCCAAGGCTTTTTATTATTATTATTATTGAGCCTCCTATTTGGCTGAACTAACCTACTTTATCAACCATTTTTGCAAATAAGCTTTGAATGGGAAATCATTCCTGTAATGTAACATTAATTCCATGGATGACACAGAAGAGCCTTATAAAATGGTGCTTTTAACTATGAGAGTGATTAAGGTTCTTCCTCCTCCTCCTCCTCTTCCTCCTCCTCCTCCTCCTCCTCCTCCTCCTCCTCCTCCTCCTCCTCCTCCGCTTCCGCTTCCGCTTCTGCTTCCGCTTCTGCTTCTGCTTCTTCCAAACTTTAAACTGCCAGAATGAACCCACATTCTTGGCTTTATCATTGGCCAAAAATAAATCATTATCCGTACATGTTTCTTGTAGTAGCCAACATATCAGCAGATGAGCCAGGCTCTACCTCTCTCCACATTTACACTGCATGTTGTTATCCACTAAGAGCCTCCACTTGATCATATTGGTTTTATACTTAGGCATAATGGTTTTACACTCAGGATCCTCCAAGTAGTACAAGGGATCTTTCAGCCATATCCTCCCTTAATGTTATTCCTTGTTCAATGGTTTCCTTCCTCCATCTTTTAATTCAATTTTGTGTACCCTCAAAAATGCTTGCTCTTGCTATAAACGTTTTCTAGATTTGAATCGGCGGGCTTGGAGCACATATCCATTCAGAGGATGTCAAAGATCATTCTCTTGCTCAGTTCTCTCGGCATCTGCTGCTACCTCTCTCCTGTCTTTAGGTGGGACAGTGCCAGTGAGAAGATATATGCGGTTATGACTGGGAGAGGTAGATATGGCGGGAGCCAAGGGGTAGGCCGCTCTCGGGGAACTAGGACTCGCTGTCTCAAAGTGATTCCTTGTTCCGGCCCCTCTGGTTCTGGTTCACCGGGCTCGTCTCGTGTTCCTGGTGACTTGGGATGTCAGGGCCCTGGCCTCAGGCTGCTGCTGCTTAATGCCAGGTCTGTTGTTAACAAGGCCCCCCCTCGTTCGGGATTTAATCCTGGAAGAGAGGGCTGACCTGGCATGCATAACTGAGG
>QLTV01002663.1:1358987-1370477 GCA_003457575.1 Thermophis baileyi
ATAATAATAATAATAATAATAATAATTTCTCAACTGGTGTATGTTTGAGACATCCTGGTCTAGTTGAGAGAAGGTCTAGTTAAGAGAAGGTTTCACCCCAATATTGACAAAATGACCTCTTCCTAAACATTTTCTGGAACAGGAAGCTTGAACAGAAATGCCTTTGCATGTACAACTCTGTGTGGGTCAACATTCCTGATAATGCAGGGTCGTGGCTCACGTAGAAGCCAATATATTTGCAACTGTGGATGTCCAAAAGCTTTTCTTTTACCAAGGTCATTGAATAACTTTAGTGGAGGGCACTTTTTTTGTAATCTAGAATCCTTACACAGTGAATTTTCTGGATTGTCAAATGCCGGAAGAAATCTAAAGACAAAGTTAAAATGTAGAAACGCTCCCTAATTCCCAGATATACAGTCAATTTAACAGCAACCAAGGGAGGACTATGATGTGAATGCACATGCGTATCAAGGATCTTGCTTTATATCTGCATCTTCTGCAAGTGAGGTCTTTATCCGCCAGATAACTGTTAACATGATGTTGTTAAAGAGATAGCATCTTCCTCCCTATAGTGTTTTACCTGAACAAGACAGATGGACTTGGACTCCTGCCAAAAGCTATTCAATGCAAGAGCATGATTTCCTGAAGCATGTTCTTGCATTGAATAGCCTTTTTGTGTCACCTTGTGATTCCCTTTTTTTTTTCCCTTCCTGTTTCTGGGCATGTCAAACCAACTCGACTATTACATTTAAAAGAAAGTTGATACGGTAAGGGTTACATTTGAATTCCTAATTAATTCATTTTGATAAGTTGGAAGAAGTAGGTCTTCCATCAGCTTATTGTCCTCCGTGGAGAGTTTTAAATATCAAGCTTTTGGATCATTGCCACTTCACAAATTAAAATTTAGATTGTTCCCATCTTTTCCTTGCTTAATCACTCCATTGATTGTGTTTCTTTTTCTTAGGCTGATTAAACCCAAGTATTCCCCTGCCCCCATTTCCAACCCCAGTACATGGACCACTGCAAGCTGATGTTTCTCCTGCTGTTTCTACAACACTGACTTATTTCCCTAATGGTTCTGTTATTCACAGTCATTTATTTCTAAAGTGATGGTCAGCCTTGGAATTCAAGAAAGACAAAGTTACTGTTTTTTTCAAGTTTTATTTCCCTAAGAGGAAATCTTTCTTAACCATGTAGTTGCCACAACATGCAGAGAAAAATACTGAAAGCTATGCATCTATTCATTGAAAACAAATAAAGATTTAAGCCGTGACATAGGCTGCATTCCTATATTTTATTTTTAATCCATTTGAATTTCAGTTTGCTTCCATTCTCTTGAAAAGCACAATCAAATTTGGTCATATTGAGAAGTGTATTCCATTTCTTGCCAACTAGTGTATGTTGAGTTGGAACTGTGAGCTTCATGCTCATTTTTCTCCAATCATCTTAAATCTATTGTGGATTCTGACAAGTCCAATTTGGATTTGCTAGAGCTGAGTTGAATCTGGATTCCTTTTGGTCAACTGTTCAGAAGTTTGTGTGAGAGTCCCCATTAGAGTTAGGATGAGAAGCAGAGAATCAGCTGAGAAAGGTGAATGGCTAGCTAATACTATTTGGTGTAGTTGTTAAGGCACTGGGCTAGAAACTGGGAGATGATGTCACAAAGGTGTTTTTTCAAGAGGCAACTGGACCTTCTGGTTTTTTCTTTGAAGACGTTTCACTTCTAATCCAAGAAACCTCTTCAGCTCTGACTGGATGGTGGGGAATCAGAGCTGAAGAAGCTTCTTGGATGAGAAGCAAAACATCTTCAAAGAGAAGGGGCGTTGGTTCTTACCTGACACACACTTTCTCTGGGTATCGAAGGGAGAGTCCAGGATGGGTTGGTCTAGTCCCATAGCTCTATGGACTGGGTTGAATTTCTGAGGCTCCGCCTCCCTGGTGACGTTTCGTCAGTCGACAACGAGTCTGAAGCGAATGACGCATGTCCACTGCAGTTGCCACGGAACCGTGGTTGGAACTTGTGACAGCCCTGCAGAAAACAATACAGACACCAAACCTCCCCCCCCCCCCGGCGGCCGGCCGAAACCAGACCTACGGGTGGGACTGGACTCTCCCTTCAATACCCAGAGAAAGGGCATGTCAGGTAAGAACCAATGCCGCTTCTCCATAGTATCGAAGGGAGAGTCCAGGATGGGACGTACCAAAGGTTGGCAGTCCTACGGGCGGGCACAGTGCTAGTCTCGGATCCTCAGTTCCTCATGCACCCTCTGCAGGACATGCTGGCCGAAAGCAGCCTCAGCAGAAGCAAAAGCATCAATCCGATAGTGGTGGATGAAAGGAGACGGTGACGTCCAAGTTGCCGCCCTGCAGATCTCCTCAACTGAAGCCTGGGTAGCCTAGGCGGCCGTGGTAGCCGCATTCCTGGTTGAGTGTGCCGTAATTCCATGAGGCACCGGAAGAGACTGCAACTCGTAAGCCCGGGAGATGCAGGTCCTAAGCCACCTACCAACCGTGGAAGGCGTAATCTTCTGGCCAAGAGACAATGGACGAAAAGACATGAACAAGGCCTCCGACTTCCTGAAGGGAGCGGTTCTGCGGATTTAAGCGTGGAGAGCCCTCCGCACGTCTAGAGTATGCCAACTCGTGTCACGGCTCCGGACAGAAGTTGGGCAAGATCAACTCCTGAGCTCGATGGAAAAGGGAGTTGACCTTAGGAAGGAAAACAGGATCCAGCTGCAGAACCACCCTGTCCGCATGGAAGACACAGAGGTCCTTTCGTATCGACAATGCCACCAGTTCCGAGATTCATCTGGCGGAGGTGATGGCCACCAGGAATGCCACCTTCCACGATAAGATCCGTAGGCAGGCCTCCCGCAAAGGCTCAAAGGAGGCTTGGTCAAAGCCTGCAACACCGTCGCCAAATCCCAGGTGGGGTAGCGGTGTACAGGCAGGGACATTAAATTGGAGGCCCCCTGCAGAAATGGTGAGACAAAGAATCGTGCTCCCCCAAGTGCCAAACAGGCCAAGGCAGCGACCTGCCGTCGCAATGTATTAGGGGAAAGACCCCTATTGAGCCATCTTGCAGGAACTTGAGAACATGTTCTACTGTCACCCCTGTAGGGTCCAACTGCTCCCCACACCAGGCACTAAAGGTTCGCCAGGTAGCTTCATAAATGCATGTGGTGGAAGGCTGCCTGGCCGCCTGGATCATCTGAATGACCCTGCTGGAGAGCCATTCCCGGATTAGGAGCCCCCTATCAACCTCCAAACAGTTAACTGGAGCCACTGAGGTTCCAGATGGCAAATGGGACCTTGGCTGAGGGCTACTCTCTCCGGTGGGATCCTCCAGGGCGTGATGATGGAGAGGCTGACCAGGTCGGCGAACCATGGGCATCTGGGCCAGTGGGGAGTCACCAACAGTATCTCCGCCCGTTCCAGCAGCACCTTCCGAATCACGGTCGGGATAAGCGGTAGAGATGGGAAAGCATAAAGCAGACCCCTGGGCCAGGGGCACCTGAGGGCATCCACCCCCTATGCTCCCGGGGACGGGAATCTGGAGAAAAACCTGGGAAGGTGCGCATTGTCCGGGGAAGCAAACAGGTCCACTAGCGGATGACTGAACCGCTCGGACAGTTCCAGGAAGAGACTGGGATCCAGCTGCCATTCCGACTGGTCGACTCGATCCCGGCTCAACCAGTCCGCCCGTACATTGGAGACCCCTGCGATGTGCTCCGCTCGGAGCGATAATAGGTGAGTCTTGGCCCACCGGCACAAGGCGTCCACTTCTTTCATCAGTGGTTTCGAGCGAGTCCCCCCCTGATGATTCACATGGGCCTTTGTAGAGACATTGTCCATCAGGAGAAGGACATGATAACCCAATAACCCCCCTTGGAATGACTTGAGGGCTAAATGGGCCGCCCTGAGCTCCAGCCAATTTAAGTTGTGCTGGAGCTCTTGATGTGTCTACCGGCCTTGCGCGACCCTGGAACCGAAGTGGGCCCCCCAGCTGAAGAGGCTGGCATCGGAAGTTACAGTTAGTCTTACTGGGTCCCTGTAACAACAGCCCTTCGTAATGGCCCTTGACTCCCACCAACGGAAGGATCGAAGCAGTGTCCAGTGGAATCCGGACCTTGTGAAGCGATGAGCTGCGACCAGCCTGCTGATGGGGCAGTAGGAGCCACTGGAGCGGCCTGGCGTGAAACCGGGCCCATGGGACGATGTCCAGGCACGAGATCATCTTCCCCAGGAATTGGGACAGGAGCGCAATCGGGACCATCCTGTCCACACGCACCCGGCCTATCAAGGACCTGATGCTGTCCTGTCGCTCCTGAGAAAGGAAAACCTGACCTGAAACAGTGTCTATCAGGGCCCCTAAGTGGACCAGCCTCATGGTGGGCACCAGGTGGCACTTGGCCAGGTTCATGGAAAATCCGTGATCCCTGAGGCCTGAATTGTGGTGGCCAGATCTCTCTCCGCCTGCTGCCGGGAGGATGCCTGGATAAGCAGGTCATCCAAGTAACATTGAATCCTTATAGGAATCGTCCTGAGGAAAGCTGCTAATGCTGCCATTAATTTAGTAAAGGTCCTCGGGGCCGAAGCCAGCCCGAAGGGGAGCGCCGTGTATTGATAATGGCTCTCGGCATAGCAGAACCTCAGGTAGCATCTGTGACTTGGACGGATAGGGACATGGAGGTACGCCTCCGTGAGGTCTACAGAAGTCAAGAAATCCCTGATTCTGCTAGGATGGAACGAAGGGAGTGCATCTTAAACCTTCTGTAAACTAGGTGTTGATTCAGTCCCTTGAGGTTCAAAATTGCCCTCCACCCCCCCCCCCCGAGGATTTGGGCACCAGAAACAGAATTGAATAGTATAAATCCAGGAAAGTCCAGGAAAGGTCCAGGAAAAATCAAACGGCAGACCTAAATTTCACAGGAGCTGAGAAAAAGCGTCCATGAGCTGAGGACTGAGTTGAACGACTGGGGAAATGTCACCAGGTAGGCGGATCCTCAGAAATTCAACCCAGTCCATAGAGCTATGGAACTAGAGCAACTTATCCTGGACTCTCCCTTCGATACTAGGGAGAAAACCAGAAAGTCCAGTTGCCTCTTGGAAAAGCACCTTTTCCAAGACCTGGATGACTGAGAATATCCATAGACTGGCAGGTGATGAGTTCTAGTCCTGCCTTAGGCACAAAGCCAGCTTGGTGACCTTGGGTGAGTCACTCTCTCAGCCCTAGGCAGGAGCCAACACCAAACCACTTCTGAGATTTGCCAAGAAATCTGCAGGGACTACTCTAGGCAGTTGTTAGTAGTTGGCAACGGCTCAAAGCAACAACAACAATAAATGAGTGGGACCTCAAAGTTCTGACTGTTGCAGTACCACCATGATCACATGATTGTAATCTGTGACCTTCCCTGTCAACTTTCCCCAAGCAAACTCAGTGGGAAAGCTGGATGGAAGTCAGAAGTTGCAATCACATGAAGTCCTTGCTTAGTGACCCACAGTGATTTGCTTAACAATGGTAACTGGGGACAACTGGAACTACTATTGCTAAGTGGCGTAGTCACATGACATCACACCTTATGAACACATCACTTTAGCAATGGAAATTCTGATCCCAATATACTTTGTTAAGCACGGACAACTCTGTAGTTAAAAGTATTGAAGAGTGTTGCTTCCATCATTTAGGAGAAAGGAATCTATAGAGTTAATACCTACTGTCATCAGTTTCAAGAAAGGACATCAAAGTCTCTATAATGCTAAAATCCAATGGAGAAACCATATTTAATGAAAAATAAAATTCCAATTTCTTGCCCATCTTTGCAATTTTCATTTTCTATGACAGAAAATGTGTCCACTTTGCTTTTATTTTATAGGATGCTATTGAGGTGGACAACAAGGAAGCATAAAGCTCTGATGTTTTTGTGTCTTGCCTGCAGGGTGCCACTAAGCAAACAACAAAGACACTTTTCCTAAAATGGCATGCCAACAACAACACAAACATCACCCTCAAAAGCTTTTTAAAATCTGATTTTATACTACACGTGTGAATAATCTAAAGCATTGCTCAAAAGCCGTATTATGTTGATGTTTTTAGCAGGGGGGAAGGAGAGGCAAGGAAAAACTATTGAAGGCAGCAGAATGTATGCAGTGCTGATTTAATGGAGGAGATATTCCTATTGCTTCTCTCCAGATTGGAGTTATATTTGAAAAGAAAATGATTTATTATATGAAAGAAAAATGATTAGATTAGGGCCAAACCAACAATTGGCTGCCTAGGACAATGGCTTTATTTCAGTAGAAGATGGGAAAGATGTTATTTAAAGCTTTTATGAGAAATGTTGACATGACAGAATTTTGAAGATTCAGTATTCTTGCTTAGGAGAAATTTCTATCACACTTTAAAGCAATCTGTAGAACATTGAAGGCACTTAAAGAAATTTGGTAGGATTTACTAAAGTTGAACACATATAAAACACAAAAATACCATGATCTAGTTCTGTAAATGTGTTTATCTGCTTTTTAAAAAGGAAAGGAATGGAAAGAAATACTGTACCTCAGACAGAATAAGCGGAATAAGTGCAAGGATCCCACTCATTTCAAAGACAGGCAGCTACGTCCTACTTCAGGGAGGAATAATGTTCTGTACAGAAGGGGCCACCACTGAGAAGGCCCTTTTTTGTAGCCTAACAGAGATACATCCCTAATAGATAGGACCCACAATATACCCTGACTTCCTGTCCTGGTGGGTTGAGCAGGACAAAAGAACAGATTGAAATCCTGACTTGTCTCACCAAAGTTACTTGGTGAGTTGCAGAACTCACCAAGTAACTTTGCACGTCTCATTCTTTTTCAGCTCAAGTCAAATCGTTGTGGGGACAAAGGAAGGAAGATCTTAAATGCATCAACTTGAGCTGTCTAGTGAAAAGGTAAAAAATATCACAGAGTAATGTATAATATCAAAATTGCATTTAATTAACAGACTTAAAAATAAAACTAATGAGGCAGAGATGCTGGCAAGTGCTAATGAAGCTTTCAGTGTATGAAAAAAATATGTAAGGGGTTAGGGTCACACCTGAACTAATAAATAAAATGTGTATCAAGATTTCCCTTTAAGTCTACAGTCAAAGGGAGAAAACAGATCCTCCGTCTCCATACACCCCTTACATGCTAGTAAATATGACTAGGAACCTGCTAGATATTAAGGGATGAGTGGAAAAGGAGAATTATGTAGCCAGTGTAATCTGTGTCCCTTGTTTAGGAAATCAGCCTAGCTGCATATTTAAAACTATTTGCCATATGCAGTAATTCTCAATGAACTCAATGGAACTTACTTCTGAGTAAGCATGAACTGATAACATCCTAATAACTCATTTTAATAGTTAAGGGAAGTTTAATAGAGTGGGTTTTGGCTCTTCTGAATTAATGGTATTCCTTTTAATCTGTTTAAAGATCTAGCACTTTTGCAAACTCTATAAAGTTACATTCATTTTAATTAATATACCATTAAATTAATGCTGGCTGCAATGAGTTCTCAGCGAGGAAAAAAGATGATTCTATCTTTGCCAGAACACAAAATGAGCAGGTTACCAAATCATGTGTTCCTAATTTATACAAATAACAGCAAGATAGGCCTAATTATTGACAACTCCAATTATTTTAATTGCTGTTTAAAAAGCTATTTCCTTTGATACTCAATTGTAGTAAATAGAATTCCTGGACTTAGAAAATGATTGCCTTCCCACTCTTCTCCATTTCTCTGGTCCTTGAATATGAAATAATAAACCTGTGCATCATTTTAACAAGCAACAGTGCCTTTTCAGTTATGGAAATGGAAGAAGTAAACCATTTGGATTTATTTTATTTTCTGATTTATTTATTTTATTTTCTGGTTTACAGTATTTTCTGATTTAAGACACATGGCTAGTATAAAATCTAGTACATATACTGCTAGGTAGTGCTTTATTCAGTATCCCAATACACTTTCTCCTTAGGCTTGGGTATAGGACTATCATACAGGTAGATGTATTATGTACCATTTTCTTCTTCTTTTGTCTCCTCTCTATTTATTAAAAGACTTTCTTCCTCTCTCAATACATGAGGAGGTTCCCTGTGTTTTCTGCCTGACATTTCTTTTCACTTTGTCCATAATTTCTGAAGATTGTTCTATTGTCACATTTCATAAAATGCCTCCTTACTGGCAGGTTTTCTAAACAATGAAGGGTTTGATATGCCAGGAGAATTATCTTTTCTTTGCAGAAAGAAATAGTAACTCATTAGATCAAGGGTGTCTCCAAGCAACAATAATTCTAAGATTATTCAAAGGCGAACCTAACAACTGTTTAAACTGTGCCAAAGCAAAGATTACTGTTACTATTTTCTTAACAGGCCTTCTAGAAAACAGTAGGAACCATAATACAATACTGTAGCTATGCTCTGCCAATTGGAATTCTGAACTTTTATCAACCCAGTACTTAGTTATATGATCCCCCACCCCATTAGATATGACAGAGAAAGAATGCTGCAGGTACCATCAGCTAGGGACCTGCAATTGGTGGGTCCTAGCAGACATGCCTTTTCTGCTGTTAAACACACCTTATGGAACACCCCCCCCACACACACACACAAATTTTTTTTGGGTTAGCTCTATCCTTTTTGACCTTCCGGAATGTTATGTTATATTATCAGGTCTGAAGCTCCCAGAGAACTGGAGACGTGATTAGGTGACTCCATTGCTGAGCTGGTTATTCTTATCTTCTCTTTGCCTAGCGCAGGGGTGTCAAGCTTGCGTTGTCATGGCGTCATCACGTGATGTATTGTGACTTTTTTTCCCCTTTGCTAAACCGGGCGTGGGTGTGGCCAGTATGTGGCGCATCCGGCCCGCGGGCCGTGAGTTTGACACCCCTGGTCTAGGATTTCTATCTCTGTTTTTTTTTATAATATTTACTTTTTAAAGTGATTTTTATATATTTTTATATTTGTTGTTTTCTATATATGGTTTTACCCATTTGTTGTGTGCCACTATGGTCCCCTTGTTTTTCCTCACCTCCTTTTTTTTTTTTTTACAAAAAAGGATCAGAAATCTGGTTTGAGAGTCCAATTAATAGCTTCAGAAACAGTCCAATTTATTACAGCTTACTCAGGAGATTAAGCAAACAGATATAATTCCATTATACCATCCAGAGTCACTAGGAATCATGTGGCTTATACATTTCATTAAAAAATAATATAATAAATAATGATTCTGAATAAGTTTTTTTTTTTTTTAATGCAAGCCAAATATCATTTGGGGACAATATGTGATAGCTCCTTCTGTAGGAAACTTCTACAGGAAGAAAAAAAATGGCTTGAGAAGATTCATGAAAGGAGAAGGGACATGTTCATGAGTCAGATGATAAATCATTAATTTGCTGGTCTTTTCTTTGATGGCTGTGGTGACTTAGACTAGCATCATTGTGGCTGCATTAATAAATAATTATCCGGGATGAGAGACTGGCAACAATGAGTAAAAGCCTTATAGAACAACTAATATATTTCTCTAGCCCTCAAACTTTCCAACTTATAAAATAAAAGTGGCCAATGCAAGTTTTGTTGCAGTAAGATAATTCTCAGTTTAAGGGACACTTCTCAAACACTAATGAAATACATTCTTCTCCCTTCTATGCATGTTATGTAAACAAAGCAATTTTCCCCCTTTCTTTTTCCTGTTATGGTGCCACTATTTGAAGCTCATGTTTAGGCCATAGCTCACCTAAATTCTTTTAAAGATACAAGATAAATATATTAAGCATGAGAACCCCAAATAGTATATACCCAGTTCCCAGCAAAGCATTGGCAATTGGCTGAGCAGAACCACAGATCATATACCTTTGACCAACTACATTTCAAAGACAAGAGGAAGAAAAAAAAAGGCAAACCTGGTGTAAATTAGAGCATGACTTGGAGATCATGTGTGTTCAAGGAGAGGGATTGTCTTGAGCTGCATATACAATATATACTATATGTGTGATATGGTCAGAAAATATAAATAATTTGAGTTACTGGGCTGATGGTGCCTGCCTTATTCTTTCCCGTTTGCACTGAGGGGCAATTCAGTTTGCTGTGAATGTTTTCTTACAAGGGCACTTTAAGGACTTCATATGTACAGAGGGACCTTCTGAATTGTCCATTCTACATCAAGATTTAAGTGTAGTTATACTTATACTTTTATACTGATACTTATTTATTTGGCCAAGTGTGGTTAGACACAAGGAATTAGAAAAGCACTCAGTGTACTTGCAAAACACAATATCATCATCATCATCATCACAAAATATCGTGACCTGGCCATCGAAACTACACAGTTATGGATGAAACATGTAACAGTGATACCCATTGTCATCGAGGCACTTGGTACCATGTCCAAGAATTTTACAAAACACATCAAGGAATTGCAGCTTTTTGCAATAACACCAGTGGAACTGCAAAAAACTGCACTACTCAGAACATTGTATATTTTAAGAAGATGCTTGGTTGATACCTAGGATGCTGGCAGCAACCCGTATCAACTATTAGCATCATTCAATGGTATTTGTGACACATTTTTAAATGTTCAGTTGACTGAGTTTCATGTTTAATGAATAAAAGAAATAATAATAATAACAACAACAAATGGTATTTGTGATCCATTTTTGCGCCCAGAGTCCCTTGGGAGTTAATAATAATAATAATAATAATAATAATAATAATAATAATAATAATCTCAATAGGTAGGCAAAAATGCCAAATCCAGTCTGAACATTTGGCTGACTATGCGACGAACAATAATAATAACAACAACAATAATAAAGCGTACAGCCAATTAAAGGGGGAAGTAAAAAATAATAAAGTGGATAAATAATAACACTGCAGCCATCCCTTATGGGTTGATATACATACACATTAGGGAGGGGGGAAACTTAGTAGTTACTGTATTTTGAAACTAATACTGTATATAGCTAATACACTCTGGCACATGAAACTTAAATGTAAACTAGCCTTGCATAGTTGCATATATGTGAGAATATATAGTAGAAATTCTTTCATTGTTCTTTAAAAGTACTCATCTCTAATGATCTCAGTGCCAGAGCCCACTGTAACAACATTGCCCAAAAAGCATTAAGAGTTGTTAACCTAATCTTGCGTAGCTTCTTCTCTGGTAATATTGTACTTTTAACTAGAGCGTACAAAATGTTTGCTAGACCAATTCTCGAATACAGCTCATCTGTCTGGAACCCGCACTACATATCGGACATTAATACAATTGAGAATGTCCAGAGATATTTCACAAGAAGAGTCCTCCACTCCTCTGTTCGCAACAGAATACCTTATGCCACCAGACTTGAAATTTTGGGCTTAGACAATTTAGAACTACATCGCCTTAGACCCGATCTAAATGTAGTTCATAAAATTATCTGCCACTCTGTCCTACCTGTCAATGACTACTTCAGCTTCAACCACAACAATACACGA
>QLTV01002663.1:1382507-1393463 GCA_003457575.1 Thermophis baileyi
CGCTCATAGCCCTACTCCAGAGGACCGTTCCCCTTCCCAGTCTGCATCACCTCCGGCACCGCCCAACTCACCGCCCCACGAACCATTATCGCAAGCCCTACCTGAACCTTCTGCTGTTCCCGCGTCGCCCGGGCCTCTCAAGATGGCGCCGCCCATGTCTCCTGCCGACCCACGAAGCGAAGAGATCCTGCACCCTCCTTCTTCGACTGCCTGCCCTGCTCTGAGACGCTCTGGGCGGAGCCGCCGTCCGCCCGCCTATCTCGCAGATTACGCATGCGCCATCCGGGGGGTGAAGGGTGCTAAGTCCTCGCTTAACGACCGCGCCGGCTGCTGCTCGCTTCCAATTGGCTAAGGCAAAAGCAGCAGCCGGCGGGAAAAGCAAGCGTCGGGATTGGCTAAGCGCTTGACAGCCCGGCTATAAAAGGAGCTGTCAAAGCCGCTTAGCCCCGCTGTTCACTAAAAGGTGCTGAATAAAGGTTCCTGTGTTTCTGACAAGCCTGGTGTCTGCCTGAGTTCCTGACAGCCACCCCTGCAACACTTCACTACCGGTTCGGGTGAACCGGTCCGAACCGGTAGGAACCCACCTCTGCACGCGTGCGAGGGAAGCGCACACGTGCAAAAGGCGCACTTCCATCGTGATGTGAACCAGTAGGAAAGGTAAGTGGAACCCACCTTTGGTGTAATGTTTACTTATAATTGCATGGATCCAAGGATTTCACACTATAAGAGTCTGGGTTCTAGTCTATCACCCCCTTCAGAATTCACCAGTTATCTCTCTCAGTTCAACTTCCATCACAGTGCTGTTTCGGTGTGGGGGATGAAAACTGGAGAAGGGAACAATTTTTATGTACCTGGTTGAAAAGTGAGACATAAATTTAAAAAGTAAATAGATCTCAGATGGGGAAATCTGGTAAGAGATCTTCGTTCAGACCTAATGGAAAGAGGTCTGAACTGAACTGAACCATGCATTGATCTGGGTTGAGTAAGAGACAGAGGGAACATAGATTTTTTTAAGAAGAAAACTAGGAGAAGGAGGACAGCAACATATGAAATGTCTCTCCAACCTTATTTGTGTCATACTGATCTTCAGCGTTCTCACGGGGAAATCAGATTGCTTTATTAAAAAAACCAAAGTTTCTTATAGAATACCTGTTTGTGGGGCAGCTAAACTACCCAAGGAGAAGCTCACTTTCCAATGCAGCCTTTTACAACCTAACACCTACCAAATATGCTAGACTACATTCTAAGATGCACACCTGTAGATACACAGAGCATAGCTGGACAGGTCCAGGCAATGGAAGAGCAGTGACAAGAGCAGTGCAGTTTTAATGGACAGTCCTATAGGCAAAAAAAACAAACAAACAAAAAAAAAAAACCAACATCCGTGTCTAGAAACAGAATAGAAAAGGGTAGCCAGGGTACCAATTCCAGCAGTCAATAATATGGAGGAGTTAAACAAAGGAAAAGTGATTTATGAAAACAAAGACAGAAATCTGTAGAGTTGTAACAGAATTCTGATTAGATTTCTCCCAGTATTTGATTTTGGATTTTTCAACAAAATGAGCAGGAGGAATGAAACACAAGTCACAACTGAAGTTTACGTACTGTCCTATTCCATCCTCAAACAGCCAAAACTTCTGTAGAAGTATTTGGGAATTGTACCTTTTTAACTGTTCAAAGCAGGTGCGACATTTCTAATATCTTTTACTCCGTTTTTTTTTTTAAATCCCAGCGTGGAGATCACAATGCTAAGCTATTGTATTCCCCTCTTTTCTCTGATGCTTCCTAAGGTGACAGTATGATATTTGATGCAGACAAGTGTTCTCTTTCTGTAGGAAAGATCATGCAGTGTGAAATGGCAGCATAGGAATGGGGTTTTGCAAAACTTACAGCATAGCAGTTATATAGCAGTTAGACTTATATACCGCTTCATAGTGCTTTACAGCCCTCTCTAAGCGGTTTACAGAGTTAGCATATTGCCCCCAACAATCTGGGTCCTCATTTTACCCACCTCAGAAGGATGGAAGGCTGAGTCAACCTTGAGCCGGTGAGATTTGAACCACCGAACTGCAGCTAGCAGTCAGCTGAAGTAGCCTGCAGTGCTGCACTCTAACCACTGCGCCACTCTAACCACTGCGCCACCACATTTGCCCATTTAATAAATGCACTTTAAGGTTTCTGTCCTCAAAATCCCCCTGTTATTTTACTAAAGTTAGAAACTCATATTAATCATTGCCTTCACTTTTGAAAATATTGAGGACGGCTGAAACTATTTTTGTTGATGTTGTTATTGGGGGTTGTACTTGTGTGACCTATAGAATGCACAGGTGTATAACTTTCTTCACACCTGTAGAAAGTTTAGAAGTAGTCCTCGACTTACAACCATTCGGTTAGTGAATGGTTTGAAATTACAACGGCATTGCACAAAGTGACTTATGACTGGCTTTCATTCTTACAAGCACTACAGCATCCCCATGGTCATGTGATCAAAATTAGGGCACTTGGCAACTGGCATGTATTTATGATGGCTGCACTGTTATTTGTAACCTTCCCAGCCAATTTCTGACAAGCAAAATCAATGGGATAAGTCAGATTTACTTAATGACCATATGATTCACTTAATCTGCAGTGATTCACTTAACAACTGTGGCAAAAAGGTTGTAAAATGAGGTGCAATTCATTTAACAACTGCCTTACGTAGCAAAGGAAATCAGGGGCTCAATTGTGGTTGTAAGTCAAGGACTACCCGTACTCTTTTGATTTCAGCCTATCATTGTATCATAATAGTTTGAGTTTGTTTATATGTTTTATATGGCCATCCATCTCACAATGGTAGTATGCAGAATTAAAAGGCAAAACTACAGCACACTATCCCCGACATCCAAAGACTAGCTGATACCCGTGCTTCGCTATGAAACTATGTGATGGGGCTTGATAAATTGACACTTAAAGCTTGAAAATTAATGAGTAGTTAAAAAAGGGACTGTATTATTTCATTAGAGATGGTAAACTAAGTTTCTGTTACAGATGAAGACATTATTTGCATAGCATAGACTTTCAATTCGTCCCTCAGATGAATTGCTCAGGACCTCCCTGTAAACAACATTCCTGGTTTTGCTGTCTGGCTGGAGGATAGCAATAGCAATCAATAGCAGTTAGACTTATATACCGCTTCATAGTGCTTTACAGCCCTCTCTAAGCGTCAGGTGAACTGACTCTGGAGCATGCCACATAGAACTGGCCATGGGAGAAACAGGCAGCTTCCCTTACTTGTGTTTTCCTAATCGCATCTGTAAATCTTTTCATGTGTTTTTTGCCTCTTTTCCCTTTAACTGGTGTTATAGTAGAAGGAACAGATTCGTCTGAACTGAGGAGGAAAATAAGGGGGGAAAAAAATCTGTCTCTGCCTTCCAGCATCCATCAGTATTCATCTGGCTAGCGTGGCTTAGCTCAACTGTTCTGTAGTAAAGCTGCTTGCTGCTGTGAAAGCAAAAGCAAAACTGAAACTCCTCTGCTTGTGTTTTGCATTTGGATCAGATTTCTTTTCAGGTGGGGAGGGGGGAGTAGAACTCCTTAGCATCAGAGCTTGTTAATATTAATATAAGAAATACTCATGCTGCGATGGTAATTTCGAAAAATCCTTTCTTAGTGAGCACCTAGAAGCCAAGAGGAACATACGTGGCAAATTTCAAGTTTGTAGGCTTTACGGTTCTGGATTTCGTGATTAATGTGTGAGTGGTTTTTGCTTTTATATATAGATAGATAAACAGTAACTCCATTCATAGAGAAACAGATCAAGATCAGCAAAGCTCACTTAACCTCCTGATCTAAACACCTGGGCAAATAGTCAAATCTTCAGCATCATGTCAAAGGCTAACAGGTTCAGGAATATCTAGGTCACTGGGTAAATGCTGTTCCATAAGGCGAATGCTGTCCCTGAGATGGCAGGACACCAGAGTCCAACAAGAAGACATTGTTCAATAGATGGGACCTGGAGCATGTCCTCTCTTCCCTAAGGCTGGAAGGATTAGCAAAGACAATGAGAGAAAGGCAATTACACTGATTCAAAAGTCACCCCAATGAAGTGCTAAGTGTATGCAGTAACATTTTTCAGATTTTATTTTCATGCAATTTGATGAAAGAGAATTTAATTATTCTTATGGGCGATATGTGGTGTACTTGAGCTTATTTACTGATAAAACAACTAGGCACTATGTGAAAAGATAGATCTGAATTATATTATTACCCTACTCTGCCTTGATCTGCAGGCCTTCTGCCTTCCCATAATTCAATTAAATCCAAAAGGAACACATTGACAATAAAGTTGTCCTACTAAGCTTTTGATTTTTTTTTTCCTTTTCAGTAGAGGTATTCCTGTACTGTTAAGACTGAGGCCTGCCTTTGATAATTTATTTAGCCCTTGGAAAATCCTACTTGTAATTTCTCTAGCTATAACTTAAAAAAAAAAAGTTCAGAATCCAGCCAGGGAAGGTAATCTAATTTAATATGGGATAGGTATCAAATGGTGTAAACTAGATTATTTTTGCAACAAAGAAATTCCAAAGGGAAACTTGTACTTTGGGTCTTAGCAGCTACATCCTGAGCAAACTTCCATGCTGTTACCTATTTTTATTCTATATGTTGTCATGTCCCCCACCCTTTCCTCCCTGTGGATGACCAAGGTTCTTAGAGGCAAATTACGGTATCTCTAATGTTAGCAATTCATAATGATATTATCTTAAAGATAAATGTATAGTCCAAAAACTCAAAAAAATTTTTTTTACTCTGTTAGCTTTTGGTCCTGGATGCTGTACTTCCAAATTTGAAAAACAAATTTGGAACACAAATTATCTGTTGTTCTTCCATCACAAGATGTGTGGGTGTACTGTCTGGTATAGTTAAAATCCAGTCAATATTTTTATCTTCTCTGAATTAATTTTGTCCTTGTTGAAATCCACATGCATTGTTGGCCATCATTCCTTCCCGAAGCAATGAATTCTAGTTTCAAAAGCGGTTGTGCCTTACTGGAAAACAATGTCTTGCATGTTTGCAAAGTCATTATGAAATGCTTGTGTTTTGTAGAATGTTTCCTATCTAGGGGGCTATAGTTAGCAGAATGGCCACCAAACCAGATGGGCTGTGGAACATTTCCCCATTTTTATGTTTTGTTCACTGCATGCAAACATTTGTTCAGGGTCCCTTGAGAAACCATTGGATGAGTTTGAACCAACTCCAAAATCCATTTCACTACAATGATGGGCAGTGGAAGGATCAAAGCTCAGTCACTGAAAGATTGAAACCTTCTTTTTTCCCCATGTGGTACTACATTTCCAAAATCGGCAAATTCAGTGGGTCATGAGGTGACTTGCTGGTATCTGAAGTCACGTGAACATATGCTAAGTAAGCAAAGCTGTTTCACTAATCCTGCAGCATTCCAATAGGTTATTGGACGTATGACCCTTGGCAAGAAAACATATTTTATTTGTAACAATCCATTTAACATAAATAGAAAAATGAAATAACATAACCAAACCAATCAACATGCAAATTTACATCCATGTTCACAAATACAGGCTATGCAAAGTGCTTCAAAACTATGTTGATCATTTGGGATGGGGGGAATATAGGAGTATAGGAAAGGGGAGATATCCGTGAATCACATTTCCAATTTAAACTATGAATGAGAAAGCTTCATCTTGTGAGGCTAGCTAGAAAATCAAAATGCAACTCACTAATGACAATGAGTAAACGTGAAGAAAATTAGTGCTGTCAAAGAGCTATATGTCAGTATTAGCAATTGTGAATGAGAAATGAACCAATCTTCTTTCCTCTGGAATAGAAGATCTGGAGTCAAGTATCACAGTAGATTAAATGGCTAGAATCCATTTCCATCCCTGCCATTATAAAGAGAAGGTACATAGTTCATTGGAATAGCAAATCTTTCACATACAGCAGGATCCAATGTCAGTTCTTATAGCTTGCTTAAAATAGCTACAGTACAACAAAACCTGAACTTTTATAGAGTTAGTACATGCAAGAGTAGGCAAACTTTAGTTATTCAAGCTCTTGGCAATGGTGAGAGACACAGGAACATTTTCAGCAACATTTAAAGGATTTTAAGTGGCCCACCCCAAGCGAAGATGCATTAGTAGTCTGAATCAGTGTAGCACTGAATATACTTCTCATTACAAAATGAGACAAATACATGTTTCATTATGTGAGGGACAAAAATTTAAAGCACCAATACATTCCTTACTAAATTAGCTGTATTTGCCTCCCATAAAAATAGTATGTTTATTGAGTACTACTGAATGAAATATCTTGAGCTGTCGAGATATGATCAAGCTGGGATCATATTGCCAATCTACATTGGATGATGGAAGGAACAAAGGAATACCAAAAATACCTCTACATGTGCTTCATTGACTACAAAAAGCTTGTTGTTGTGTTGACCATGACAAGCTTTGGAACTTCCTCAAAGAACCAGGAATATCACCCTACCACATTCAGCTCATTCAGTCATTGTACTCTGATCAGGCAGCCACTGCAAGAATGGAATATGGAGATACAAAATGATTCAGAATTGGAAGAAGCACTCAACAAGGTTGCATTGTGTCACCTATACTATTCAATATGTACACACATATAGTTATCAGAAATGCACATTTGAAGGAACCTACCATTGGGGTTAAAATCAGTGGTAGGAATATTAACATCCAATATGCAGATGATACAACATTGGTTGTGGAAAGCAAGGAAGATCTGGAGTGGCTAATCCTGAGAGTCAACAATGAAAATGAAAAATTTGGACTGCATCTTAACATCAAGAAAACAAAGATAATGACAACTGCGGAGAACACATAGGTTAGAGTGCAGATCAACAATGAGACCATCAAAACAATAAAGGGATTCATCTTCCTGGGTTCCAAAATTGATCAATGTGGTGACTGCAGCCCTGACATCAGAAAGCCTATAGCACTTGGAAGAACTGCAATGTCCAGCATGAATAACATCTGCAAGAGTATCAGCCTTGCAATGAAATGCAGATTTGTCAATGCAGTAATTTTTCCAATTGCTACTTACGGTTGTGACACTTGGACTCTAAAAAAGCCAGATAGGAGAAAGATGGATGCCTTAAAATTGAAGTGCCGGAGATGACCATTATACATCCCATGAACTCCAAAAATCACAAACAAAGAAGTCATAGAACAAGCCTCACCAAAAATATCACTTGAAGCCAAGATCGCCAAAGAAAGGCTATTATACTTTGGCCATGTCATGCGAGCCGACTTATTTGAAAAGTCAATCAGGCTAGGAGCGATCAGCAGAAAAAGGAGAAGAGGCCATTCAAGTAACTGTTGGTTGGACACTATGAAGGATGACACCAGGATGACCATGGTGGATTTGAAGGAGGCAATGTGAGATAGAGGGGCATGGAGAGTGCTGATCCATAGACTGGCGGAGGGTCGGACATGACTGAATGGCTGACGATGATGCTGAGATGTGGCATATTATCTTAAAAGACATCAGTGGTGTCTATTGGGAGTATCAACACTGCAAAGCGAAAGATATATTCATGGTAAGAGCTTTTGTATGTTGCATGCAAATCCAAAATGGGTGGAGCCTGGATTGTGACATTGCACCTGATATTTTGCAGATTTTGATCCATCCCATAGATGCTGTTGAAAGTTATTTCTAGATTAGAGAATCTAGCTTGCAAAGAGCAGCATAAGCATGCTTAGGTAAAACAGAGTTTGGGTCATATATATAATGGTCAGAATAAGCTGCCTCTGAATTTACCATTAGCAGGAATTGCTGCATGACTACATGCAGCAATGTATGTATGCCTTCTCAATCTTATCAAAAACATCATGTTCAAGCATCAACTGACAGGATAACCATGGCAGAATGCTGTAACCTAAAAATCCAGGGGGAAAACTGTTCTTCTAAGTGACATGAAGAGGGAATGAGATTCCAGAAAAAGTGCCTGTCATTTGAATACCTAAATATGAATTGTATTGTGATTGTGTAGTGAGCTATGAACAAGATCTTACAGATGGCAAAAAATAAAAATAAAAAAGCAATATTAATGTGATTGTTTACAATGAAAAACTGAGAGAATTAGTGAAACACCCAGGAATAATGAGAGATTCTGAATGTGGAATTGACTGTTATATGGCAGGATCAAGAGTAGAATTTGGGAAACAGGGAATGTAGCAGAAACAGAAGTCAAAGAAATAAGAATGGATATAGAGCAACTTCAGGGTAAGAAAGTTGGATGTAAAAAATAGAAGAGTCATTAATCTCTCATTGGAATCATTATAAATTAGATGTGAGAAAAGAGGACATAAAGGTTGCTTGGAAGAGAATGAAAATAATTATGTTACAGAGTACCACATAGGTATGTAAAGTTATGCTAATAGTAGTGTGAGAAAGAATGACTAGCAGAATATTGAAGTGAAAAAGCTGTGGATGAGGAAAAAAGCCTATGAGAATGATGCCTACAAAAAAAATGATCTCTTCTCTTCTCTTCTCTTCTCTTCTCTTCTCTTCTCTTCTCTTCTCTTCTCTTCTCTTCTCTTCTCTTCTCTCCTCTCCTCTCCTCTCCTCTCCTCTCCTCTCCTCTCTTCTCTCCTCTTCTCTTCATGTATACAGAGAGAAAATCAAAATTGCAAAGGCTATCATCAGATCAAGGAATGGTTAAGGTTATAAGAAAGAGAGAAGATGTTGACCAGTTTTGATAGAAATTAAAATAGTTTGAAAATGGATAAAGAGGGTCAAACAAGAAAATCCAGTTGTATGAAGTTAAATATAAAAATGATGGATTGCTTTGGGATGAAACTGAAGTGAAGAAATGCTGTAAAAAGAATTTTTGGAGATGTACTTACACATACATGACAGTGATATATCCAAAAGTGGACTTGAAACAAATGCTGTAAATGTTAGTACCTAAGGAAAAAATAATGAAAAAGTTGTCATAAATGCTGTGAGAATGTTTTTAAAAAATGTAATGCTGCACAAGCAAATGGTGTAACTGGAGAAAAGTTAAATTATGGATGAGCTTGCTTGTGGAGTGGCTGTTCAACATCTGAACAAGATTGCATCTTGCCTGACAATTGGAAAAATGCCATTAATATCCCTCAGTACTAAAGTAAAGGTAGCAAAATAAGACAAATGCAGGAGGATTGTTTTGTTATATGTCCCTGGGAAGGTTTGGCAGACTGTGCCTGAAACACTTCGAAAAATTTGGCGAGCTGAGTATGGCTTTTAAGCTAGGTCCAGGTTGGTCATGTGCAGATCAATTTCTTGCTCTTCAGAAGATCACTGAGAACTACATGAAAGTCAGAAAGAAAATTAACTGCATAACTGTTAATTTGGAGAAAGTGCTACATCAGATTGAATAGACTTGAATTGTGGGTGTTTTACAGACGCATGGAGTTGAAGAATATTTTCTGAAAGCAGTAAGACTGGCATGAGATAAAGCTGTGAGGATAAGAGATAAATGGATCCAAGGAAAGATTCTGAGACAAGGCGGGTCAGATACAATAACAAATGCCAACCATTTTTCTTGCTGAGAAAGTAATGGCACACAGTTCATTACATCATAAGGCTGGAGAAAGAAAAATAGGAGTTGAGCCTGGGAACTCCCGTAGGGGTTAACTTCTGGCGTTTCCAATAACTGGCTTTCTTTAATATTGAAACTTCTTCACTGAAATTATCAGACCTGTACTTTTGGACCATCAGCCACAAGTCTCCTAGTTCAAGGCTTAGTCTGGGACATATATATAATTATTAGACAAATTGTATAATGCAATGAATATGATCTTAATCTTAAAAAGACCAAGATAATTTCATTTGACAGAGATTACGGAATGAATGATTTCAAGATACGTCAGAGGTAAAAAAAAAAAAAGATTAGGTGGATACATGTGTCTACCTACTTTGGAGTCAAATTTACTGAAGCTGGGAAAATGAGCGGACATATTTTAAAATAAGCAAATTGTGTTACAAATATAATGGGGTAAGCATGTGGGATATTGTATGTAGAGTGACTGATTGCTACCCTGTGCAGCCAAATAGAATGGAGTGCAGTGGAGTGGAGTGGAGTGAAATGGAGTGGAGTGGAGTGGAGTGGAGTGGAGTGAAATGGAGTGGAGTGGAGTGGAGTGGAGTGGAGTGGAGTGGAGTGAAATGGAGTGGAATGGAATGGAGAAGACCTGGCTCACATCCTATTTGATTGTTGCCTGTATAAGAAGGTGAGAGACAGGTACCTTGGTCTATTTACCAAACGAATGACTCCTTGGGATCCCCATATCAAAACAACTTACCTTATTTGTGGCCAGAATCTGAAAATAACATTTAACACAGCACAGTACTTAAGCAAAATGGTTCAGTTGAGATCTGCATATGTGGGACTGATTGGGGTAGATTGTAGGGGTGACACCGAAATATAATTTTATCATATTTTATCTAAATCTTAAATTATTGTATTTTATTCCAATTTAATTTTAGACTGTATTTTATTCCAATTTCATTTTAAATTGTATTTTATCCAATTCCATTTTAAATTACTTTTATCAAATTTGTTTCTAGAACTCTGCACTTTGATACAGCCCAAGGGCTAATCAATAAAATTAAAATTAAAATTAATAATGGAATGGAATGGAAT
Organism: Thermophis baileyi; assembly: GCA_003457575.1. NCBI lineage: Eukaryota > Metazoa > Chordata > Lepidosauria > Squamata > Dipsadidae > Thermophis > Thermophis baileyi. The sequence goes on from QLTV01002663.1 coordinate 1,393,177, forward strand.
ATAATGGAATTGGCATAGGCATAGGCATAGGCATAGGAATAGGACAGTGGTGGGTTTCAATTTTTTTTTACTACCGGTTCTGTGGGTGTGGCTTGGTGGGCGTGGTGTGGCTTGGTGGGCGTGGCAGGGGAAGGATACTGTAAAATCTCCATTCCCACCCCACTCCAGGGGAAGGATACTGTAAAATCTCCATTCCCTCCCCACTCCAGGGGAAGAATACTATAAAATCTCCATTCCCTCCCCACTCCAGGGGAAGGTTACTGCAAAATCCCCATTTCCTCCCGATC
>QLTV01002663.1:1427468-1440491 GCA_003457575.1 Thermophis baileyi
CGGTGGGGGGTGTCTCGGCAGTGGCGGGGTTGTGGGGGGGTCGCGGCATTAGAAAGGTTGAGAACCACTGTATTAGTTGCATGTGCCAGGCCTGCCCTAACTTGGTCCTTTAGGCAAGAAAGACTCTTGACTCCATTTGTGTTGAAAGGTATACTTTACTAAAAGTCAAGTGGATTACAGTATAGCAAAGCCGGAACTGAAGTTCACGCACTAAAGTTTCCCAGTTAACTTTCCCCATTCAGTTCCTCCCCCTTGCTGGTCCCTTATTGTCCAATTATATTTGAATAACTTGTTTTGGGAACTGTCTCTTCAATGGCAGGCTGGTTGGTGAGCCATTGCATTCCATTCCCAGTGGTTTGACCTTGAGATGGTGTCTCTGGAAGATATGATGAGCAGTTAGTCTTTCCCCCTCCTGTCCGGCTCCTTCCCCCTATAGCTCATGGCAAACTGGCAGCTAGAAAATGCAAGGCTCGGGTATAAGATGGCAGTTCTGACAGCATGATTCAGAGGAATCCTAAGCAGGTTCTCCTGCCTGTTTTTTCAACACCTTCTGTTGAATTAAATTGAATTTGCTTTAGAATGGTTTAGGAGGAATTTTTAAAATTTATTTACTTAACATGTTGGTCCATGGATATGCAGGAACATCCTCTCTTTCATTTGACCATTATATCTCCAGAGATTGGAGGCCATCATAAAGGAACTCTTTCCACACTGGGATTTTATGATAGTGAGTGAGAATCCTGTCCCTGAAACGTATTAGAAAATATATTCTCCAACAAATTTGGGGAAATCATCCACACAAATGGGCTGGGGAATTTCAAAAAGTCCAGCTTAAGTTCAAATAGTAAATGAAATGTGAACATTTAAGTGGGATTTAAAGGGTTTGATAATACTCTTTTGAAACCAACCACAGCTGAACAGATGGGACAGATCACCTATTATTAGTATTTTTATATCTTTCACTTCAAAACCAGCAGTATTTCCTGTTAGCTTAGAATCTGAGTCAATCCGAAATTCATTCATTTTTCCATGTTTAGGGTATAAAATGATTGAATGACCCTGAGAATGTAACTGCAGTACTATTTCCCTCTGTGACCTATTCTTATTTTTCCAGAGGAAGCTTATCAATGTAACAGTGGTGGCACAGGGCTGGCACATCAAAGACAAACATATATAAGAGCACTACCTTTGAAATGCCATCAAATCTGGGTTAGATGAAAGTAGAGGTTTTCCAGATTTTTTTAAATAGATGAGGTATGATAAAAGTCAATGTTAAGATAATTTTTTCCCAACAGAACAGAGGGGGTCAAAGAGACTTAAAAAACATAGTTTTTATCAATTTTTTAAATTAAAAAAAAAACTTGATAAAAAACAGTGTTATGCTAAATGAAAACACAAATTGCAAATGAAATGGTAAACTGTCACAGGGAGCAGTGCCTCCCTTCTAAGTTTGTATGGCCTGTGAGGTCAAATTGCCTGAGAACAGGTTACTTGTTCAAGATCAGTCAACTATCTTTGTGCCTGTATAGAGATGAAAACCTGGATATCCCCAGTCTAAATAGCAATAGCACTTAGACTTATATACCACTTCACAGTGGCACTTAGACTTATATACCACACTTTTACAGTCCTCTACAATCTGTGTCCTCATTTTACTGATCTCGGAATGATGGAAGGCTGAGTCAACCTTGAGCTGTAAGAATCGAACTTCTGGCAGTCGGCAGGATTAGCCTGCAATACTGCATTCTAACCACTGCACGACTACGGCTCTTGTAATCCAACATGTTAGAGATGAGAAATAGATCAAGTCCAATCCCTATATATGTGTTGAGGCAGATGAGCTGTTGAATGAATGGATCCCAGGTCCAAGTTGGCAGTTATGTAAACATGCAACTGCCACTCAGCTCCAAAGCCATGAAGTAGCATGTCAACTCTCCATTAATTCAGAAGGATGGCAGGTAGAAGCCCTGAGAGCATCAAAGTATTTTACATCTAACACTAGCAATGGGAAATTATTTATTGGATATGGTTTCATTCTTGTCTGCCTTTTTAATCAAGACAAGCTGTGCCTGAAAGTTTTCAGTTAAGTCAAGCCAAGGAATTGGGCTAAACCAAAGAGTGTCTGCAACTTACAGCTGGGCTTTGACCAGCAAGTCTGATACGGAGTCATCGTATGGTAGGGGGGAGTGGGTCCTTGGGGAGGAAACACTTCCCCCTTTCTCCCAAAGCACCATATTGAAATGAAAAAAATTATGGATTGGTCTTCATTCTGTATAGAAGGAAGAATAGGGAGACTATTTGTTTCATCCTTCAGTCTGGAGAATGTAGAAGCCTTTCACTATGCAGATGAGTATAGATAATAAGCATTCTCCCAATCTTCCATGCTGGAAAAGGCAAGGAACAAATGGTTTCATTGTTGCATGGAGAAAAGTACTGCATAGAAGAGGAGACCGATAATGATCAATCTGTTTCTTGCACAACATGCCTTCTTGCAGGAAGCATAAAGAGTATTCCTCTGTGTGGAGCAAAGGAAGGAAGAAATGAAGAAAAGATGTTCCACATGCAGACAGGGAGTTAATTTTGTCGTCTTATCTAGACCCTCTTTCTTCATGTAAAAGAAGATGGAAAGCAATTGCACCCCTCTTTGGGGAGAAGAACCTCTTTTCAGGCTTAGATGTGCCAGAGGCAGATGTCTCCACACTCCTCCATGCTGTATAAAAAACAAACAGATGTGTCTGTGTGTTTCTCTGTGTGTACATATGTACAATGTTCTGGTTTTTCAGACCAATTCCAATTAACTGAGCCCATTTGCAATACTCTTCAGAATAGAATTACTTTATCAAAACCTTGCCAAGATGTCATTTTCTGCCAGTGAAGTCCCTAGCTCCATTACTTATTAAGCAATTTAGAGTGCAAGGATGTGTGGTCCCAAATCTGGCTGCCTGCTAGAGACCTTTGCTTATGAAGACTGGAGCTTGCACTTCAAATCTCTAAGAACTATTTTGTGATAAATGATTTCCAGCTTCCTCATCATTAACTCCCTTAAATATAGCATCTGAAAATGTTTATATGGATTAGATAGGTAATCTAGTATGAAGCACAAGTTGCAAACCAAAGTGAAATTGAGTTCCCAACTGACTGGGAAAAGTAATTAATGATTTAATTGCACCACTTCTAGCAGATCTATAACTGCAACTTAAAAGCTAATTGAGAAGTGAACTGCCTGAGGCGAGAGTGAAGGCTTGGTGCTGGCTCTGGTTCAGCCAGAGAACAGTTTGACCAGGTAGCTAGGTAGTGGTTAGGAGGAGGCCTAGCAGGACCCCTTTGCAATCCATATTTGACTTTTTTATGGCCAGTTGATGAATGTGGGGCCTTCGTAGCACCTGAATGACTCATCAACAGTTTCAGTTCAGTCCTAGCTGTTGTCTCCATGCCCCTTCAATCAATACATTGTGCTCTACATCAAAGCCAAAGGGGACAATCCACAACAAAAGGAGAATTGGGACAAGCATTCTCCTTGCCTCTGTATATCCAAGGTGATATTATTAATTGGTCCCAGCAGGACAGTCTACCTTAGTGCACCAATTTCCTCCACTGGCAATAGATGGATTCTTTAACAGAAATAGATTGTTATCTTTCTTCTTATCCTGGAGAAAATAGGGTTTACTGTGGCTTGTGGTAGAGTATCTAGAATGTTGTGAGCCTCCAGAGCATTTTTATTCTCTTCTCTTCTTCCCCTCATTTGTTTTTTTAAGATAACTTTTCTGACTAGGAAGAAAAAGAAGGGGTGGGAAGCAATTCAAGAGCTCTATTCTTATATCTAGGAGCTGAAATGGGCACCAGAAATCAGATGTGATGCTTTGGCTATAGTAGATCTACGTTTCATGTCTCTTTTTTTCCTGTTTCTCACTAACTTTGTAACCTTTGTTAGTGTTCTTCTTATGAGCCCCTTTAGGCAACGTCATCCTAACATGGCCTACATAAAGAATTGAAACATAAAAGGCAAAATGAACCAATTCATGATTATTATAAATGTAAGAGGTCCATCTAAAAAATGCTCTAAAGGCCAGAAGTTCCCAAAATGCACTCAGGCTCCCTCTGGGGGTTATAAATAACTTAGAAGAAAGTCAGTAATTAGGATTGTCCAGGCAAAGTGAGAACATTATCAAAACCTATGCTGGGTTTTCTTGCTCAGTCTGATGCAAACCTACAGTTGTGATAGTGCACGTTTTGAACCGCCTATGATGCATAGATTGAATTTGATCATTTTAAATGATGTATGTCAGTCATTCAAGGTAGAACGGATCAGGAAATTGACTCCCCAGGAAAACTAGAACAATTTATGTATTAAGAAGATTTTTATGACTACCAAACTCACTCATGGTGATTCCAGACAGCTTACAGAAGTAAAACCCCAAATACAAACCCCCAATGAGACCGTCACGCCTTGGTGACAATTGAACCATTTGATGGGCTCTGTATTATCCTGGGGTCCTCAAGCTCGCTGGAAAAATCATGTCTTCGGGGCGTTTTGAAAGAGTATCAAGGTTGGGACCTATGTTATCTCTGTGGAGGTGATGTTCCACAGGGAGGGAACTACCACAGAGAAGGTCGTCTTCTTGATTCCACTAGATGGACCTCCTTAAGAGAGGGGACTATAACATATCCTGCCTCCCACTCTGGTGAGTCAGGTAGATGTAACTGGAGAAAGACGTCCCAGTTTGAACTATATTTTATTGAGAAAGACTAAAGTAACTCCTTCCTGCTAGTCTTAGTCTCTTCCTAACACAATCTCCATTCCTAGGGCTTCAAGAATGCTCCTGTCCTAGTTGTTTCTGTAATGGCTTCTGAATATTCCCTTCAAGGCCATCTTCATCGATTCCTAGATGATATTTAATTCTTGCCCAACCCTAATACCAATGTAATTAGTTTTATTCATGAAGGGAATGATGAAACAAATTTACTTTTTTTTAGAAAATCATAGTACCCAAAGTTTGAAAATCACTTCTATAGACGGTGTTTAGAGAAAAATAAAAAAATTAGGTGTTATGGGTCCTTAGACCCTATCCCTATCAGGTGAGTCTTAATGGGAACACATTCCCATTCCTGATGTAATGTGTTTCCTAGGACACCAGTTTTTGAACAAACCACAGTACTGACATGAGGAGGAGAGATGTATAGAAGGTCAACATCTGAATGGCTATTTCATAATCTGAGCACCCAACGTTCATTAAAACTGATCTGCATAGGCTAGAAATCTTGCCTCTCAAGTTATAAGAAACAAGATCTTGGCTCCATTATTAAAGCTGCATATTCGTTTCACTCAGTACTAGTAAAATTCTGTTTAAGCAATTTGTCTTAGTGGTTTACACTTCCATGTTCCTGTGATTCTCAATCATCTTTCTCAAAATCAAAAAATTAAAGTTTTTTCCCCCCAACAACTGACCTATGATAGACCACAGCAATTTTATTCAAAAACTATTCAGGTAAAACTTAGAAGCATATGCAAGCAGAAACAATCTGCATGGTGGCAAATATTTATACTGTTTCTGCTAGAGCTGTGCAAACTCTTTAAAAAAGATGCTTTAGAGTATGCACAAAGCACCTGTTTTCAAATAGTTGAATTGTTGTGTTTTTCCAAGCCCATGTAGTGACTTTCTAAGTTGTCCCCTACTATCACTGCATGTTTTTACATACACAGCCATATCACAAAGTGGAGACAGAGGAGAGCAATTTCCAAAGACACCACGAGAGCATGGCAAAACAACAACAACAACAACCCTGGTTACTTTAATGATTCAAAGAAAGGCGATATATTTGTACCCCATTGAGTTCTGAATAATCTCTTTTAAAGGATTTGCACAGCAGTAGTTCTCACCACTTGTTTCAAAGGGGCACACTTCCCTTTATTGTAAAGAGAATCTTTAAAACTGAGGTCTTGCTTCTGAAGCAAGAGGGTGAAGAACCACACAAGAAATGGTAGGCTACAAAGAAAGACTCTTTGAGAATAATTAGCCTACTCTTTAGGATACTCTTATCTGTTAAAAACCATTTTTTCTGGGTTGGAAGATAAAAGCTTTTACTTTGTCACAAACCAGTGCTGATTTGCTCAGCTGTAATACTAGCAGAAGAATTGAAAAGATGTTGGTTGACCTGGTTTTTGGGTTGAGAGCTTAGAACAATCTTGACCTTAGTATTTGTGAACTAAACCGTGAACTGCCCTCATAACCTGGGCTCTTCCTGGTTAGTATATCTTATCTTGTATTTGTACTACTGTCCTTGGAAGTTGAAGTGTTGAAAGTGTAAATTGCTTAGCTATGATAGCGTTAGGACACTTGTACATAACTTGATTAGAATTTGGAAAACTCTTTTTCCATTTCACTGAGTATTCCAACTAATTAATTTGACAGCAGTTTTTTTTTTCTTTCTTTCTTCTGGAGATATCAGGGATGAAGCCAATCATTCCACAAATAAAACATCAGTGGTCCATTGTCCATTTGTATGTACGTGTAGGCCTGCCTCAGAACAGAATCAGAAGAGGTCTTAAAATTATGATGGTGTTCTCTATATCTTCAGTCTTCTTCCATTATTATCCCATTTAGAAAACTCTTGTTAACATTATGATACATTTCAAGCAACTTAATTGGCATCAAATATAAATTTTCACTGAAGTTCTGTTTGTGTAATTAAAAATGACTCCAGGAAGGGGGGGGGAACCCTTATTGTTACTCTTGCACTCCCTTTCTCTTCAGTTTTAGATCTAAACCACTGGATGTTGAATGTTCTGTGGGGATTACAAACAGCCATCAGTTTCCTTTCCAGTTATTAATTCCAGGAAATAACCCAAATTTGAAACAAGATGGCTTGAATTACTGTGTGCTTTGACAGATTGCATATTTAATTGAATACAGTTTGCTAACAGCATAACCTAGTTAATGAGCTTGGGAAGAAGTAGGGATTTAGGTATTTATGCATAGCTTAAAGTTGGGGATCCTGCAATGTAAGATAAATTTATGTTTAAATTTCCCTCCTGAAATATGCAATAAGGCTATGTGCATTGTGCATTTTTGTTTGTTTATTGTTTATTGTTGTCATTGTTTTAAAAAGCATAACAATCATTCATTTTTGTTAATTAATCATATATCTGAAAATGTCACATTGGAAACTGCATGCAATAACCTTGCCTTGGAGGGTAAAGTTCTAAGATGTGTTTCTGTGGGAATAAAAACTGAATTCCTCAGCAAGAAATACATTTTTCCCCTCTCACAAATTCGGGGTTATAGTGAATTGGGAACAGGATGCCATTTATTTACTTCATTTCCATTCTGTCGTGGGGAAGACAGAATCTTTGTGGCTTGCTGGACTGTAAAAATTGTTGATTAATAGTCCCTACATAATGAGTTTGGCTTAGTATATCCCTACTGCAGATATGCAAATCCTCAGATAATGAAGGCTACTTATATTAAAGTATGTTCAGCAGCATTGTTGACAGTTAAATCCAAACATGCTCGAAGTTGTGATCAGAATACATGGTTGTGCGAGTATCCTATGCTGAGCTATTATACATGAACAGCTGCTTGTGTATTTAACCATTTTTGCAAACTAGTCTTCAACTAGTTCCTTTCAGCACTGAAGAGGAGTGCAGCTACCATACCATATCATGGTATCACTCTAGACATGAATAACACATCAGTAAGGCTTAAAATGGGGTATCATGTAGGATGACAGCTAACTGTTAGGTATGCATCTAGATCACTTAATGGCCCAGTCTAGGAAAAATGCCACCAAGCACTCTTACTAGAGTTAAATGGAGACCTTGGTTCTGGGGGGGGGAGAGAAATTGTCCCCCTCAGAACGGGCTCGCAATTTGGGTGTCCTCCTAGACTCACAGCTAAAATTAGAACAACATTTGGCAGCTGTAGCTAGGGGGACCTTTGCACAGGTTCCCCTGGTGCACCAATTGCGACCATATTACACCAATTCTCCGCGAGCTGCACTGGCTCCCTATTGGTCTCCGGGCACAATTCAAGGTGTTGGTTATTATCTTTAAAGCCCTATATGGCTCAGGACCAGGCTATCTTCGAGACCACCTTCTACCACATAGCTCCCAGCAACCGGTAAGATCCCACAGAGTTGGTCTCCTCCGGGTCCCGTCAGCTAAACAGTGCCGGCTGGCAGGCCCGTGGAAGAGGGCCTTCTCTGTGGCTGCCCCAGCCCTCTGGAACCAGTTACCTCCTGAGATTTGGACTGCCCCCACCCTATTGACCTTCCGGAAAGCGGTGAAGACCTGGCTTTTCCGGCAGGCCTGGGGCCGTTGATCTCGCTGTTGTAATCCTGCGAGATCCAGCCATGAATGGTGTGCATAGGTTTTTAAATTGTTTTTAAGTGTTTTATAATGTTTTTTAATGGTTTTTTTTATATTTCTGTTGTAAGCCACCCAGAGTCCCTCGGGAGTTGGGTAGCATAGAAATTTAAATAAATAATTAAATAAATAAATAAATAAATAAATAAATAAATAAATAAATAAATAAATAAATAAATAAATAAAGTATGTCTTCAAAGTTTACCATGCATGCAGTTAGATTTAAATTCTAATTGATTAGGCTGGGTAGAGGAAAGGTATTTAAGCAAATACTTATTTGCTTTATGAGCTGAGGTGGTGCAGTGGTTAGAGTGCAGCACTGCAGGCTACTTCAGCTGACTGCTAGCTGCAGTTCGGCAGTTCAGATCTCACCGGCTCAAGGTTGACTCAGCCTTCCATCCTTCTGAGGTGGGTAAAATGAGGACCCAGATTGTTGGGGGCAATATGCTGACTCTGTGAACCGCTTAGAGAGGGCTGTAAAGCACTATGAAGTGATATATAAGTCTAACTGCTAACTGAGAGCAACCATGACTATATATCAAGATGATCAGTTTAATAATTCTTTAGTGGAGAATATGATCCTAAGCAAACTACAATGCTAACCCATACTAACTTGCCATAATGTAAGTTCTCCAGGAAAGGTCCTTCTGTGTGACACCCACAAGAAAAGGTGTACAATGTGATTGCAAAAGGGATTGTTTTTGTTGTGGCTTTAACAAAAATAGGACATTTTCCTCATACTTCAGAAATGATGCGAGTATTGCTCATAATATAATATTTTTGGAATCAGATTCATACCAAGTCGAACCAAATTGCAAACTTATCCGAATTGCAATCATGTGACCGCAGGGATGCTGCAGCAATGCAACTTCAAGGATGAGTTGTAAGTCTCATTTTTCAGCACTGTTGTAACTTCAAATGATCTGAACTGAAAATGAACTGAATGAGAGTAGTCAGGAAGCAAAGACTACCAGTATTGTCAGAAATGTTTAGCAAAGCAAAAATATTTTGATAAGTCTGGTAAAATATCTTAGTGGTATGTGGTTACCCAACTGAAAAAAAAACCTGATTTAATTGAAGGAATTGTTAGGCCCAAGCCCAGAAATAAAACAGTGAGATCCCACTGAATCCAATCCTTTATTTTCTTATATCTAATAGACAAAAACTTGCCAAATTAGAACTATATGTTGAAAAACTCCCAGCCAGGCAGGGAGCAGGGGTCAAGCAGGGAACTAGCCTTAAGTCCCTGCATAGCTGCAAGAGGCATAAGCCTGATTCTTCTAAACTCCATGAAAATGTATCTGTTTGTTCCCAAGGGAAGGCAAGCAATTTGGTGAAATTCCTGTAATATAAGTAGAACACAATAAAATAGCTGACTTGAACCTTTCATGAATGGATCTGTATGCTTGCGCCTGACACTATAACTTTCTAAGCTACTAGATATGTCCTGACAGATTTTAGAGTGTGGCTACCCTGAACCTCTTCCCCCACCTTCAGCCATCTTGGGAATGTGCAATCTCTTAATCCCGGTCTCTTTCTGGGAAAGCTCTGAGTTGGCCAAATCCTCCCCCTTAGCTGCTGCAGATGTACATTTCATCACAAGAATTTACATTTGGGGAAAAAAATGTTTGAAGAATTGTAGTGGAACCACCATTTAGCAAAATGATGAACTGCAATGTACTGAAATTTCTATAAATCTGTAACTTATAATAGCTTTAAGTCACCTCCAGATCATGCACCATTTGTAACTGCATCTTTTCTTATCTGAAAAACATAATAAGATGAAAGTTAAATGTGAGGAAATGGCTTTCTTTAAACTTCATGCTCTTGCTTTGCTTTGAATTAAAATCAATTGGCATTTGGTTCTAGTGAGAAAGCTGTCACATTGACTGAGAACTGGCTAAAGGTGTTTAAATGAAGGCAGAAGATAATGGACGATGCGTCAGGACCAAGACAAGTTGTCTATCGGCATGCACAAAGAGAACTCTTTCAGCTTGGTTTTATTTAACAGCATTATTAATCGTCTGAGAGAGGAAGTAAACAACACATTAATTAAGTCCGTAGATGACAAGAAATAGAGATATGTGGCAAGGGCTATCCAAAGGCAGCTGAAATAGTGGGATGGGATTTATATATGGAATAACAATTATGTATATTGGAATGGTGAACCTGATATTACAGTTCCAGAAATACTTCAAATATTTATTTTGACTAATCAGCCAAAGAGTAAATGCAACACAACTTCAAAACTGTGTAAGCATAGCAATTAAAAATGGAGAGGGTATCTAAAAATTATGTTGGAACGGATCCAAAGATGTTAATAATAAATTCTTGCTTATAAATACAGAAGTAACTGAACTGATTAAAGTTTCACAAGTCCACATTATTTTGTAATCACTGAAATCATGATGTTTGTATTAGTGAGAATTCACATGTACTTGGGTGACACATTTCGAAACTGAAAGGAAGTCAAACGTTTGTACTTCAGAAATTTCAGGATTTCCTGTTGCTTGGGTTGCCAGTATTTTCCACTGTTGTAAGATTTGAAATTTGCATTAAAAGAAAAAAGGCTAACTGATTTTACAGATATTAATATTTATAGGAGGCATCTATTTTTTTTTCCATTGAGGCACCCAGACACATCCAACCTGAAATCTATGAAGAGATAGGATAAACCTTTTCAAAGATACGCTTTGAAAATTTGTGCCTGCTCAATTTAGCAACCACAATCAGTGAAATAAAAGATAGACCCAGAAGTAAAAATGAAGTGATGGGAAACAGCTCTGTGGAAGAATTTTTACAGAAATTTGATCATGAACTGAATTTTATCTTTTTTTCTAAGTCAAGCAAGACTCTTCTACCATAAGTTGCTAAAAATGCTAGTCTTGAAAATAATCACATATTTTATTACCAGCTTTGCCTTTACAATAATGTTTGGTATTTAAGAAACAGGTACCAATGATACTTTATTCAATGTTTTTCCATCACGGTAGCTAATCTCAAAACAAACAAATAAACAAACAAGCAAACTATCAGAGTTTGTTGCATAAAAATCAAAACCAGAAACACACACAGATGACTGATTCAGCTGGATTCAATAACTTCTTTATAAACATAATAATATATACATACAATACCACAGGCAGATTATTTCTTCAAGTAAACACAAGCAGGAGTTAGCTTCATTTCAGCAGAGAGTACAAGCACAGAGAGGACAAAGAGCAGAGTGGACTGGAACCACGCCCAGCCTTAAGCTAAGTTTTCAGTTTCGATTCTCTGCACAGACTCAGATGTGGTTAGCTCCCATTGGCTGATTCAGTTGCTACGCCTATTCATTGGCTAACCTTGTTAACATGGCTCTCCCAGTCATGAATATTCTAACACTCCTCCCTTCATGACTGGAAGAGACATCAATCAAATAATTTAATATTCTTCAGATACTTGTATTTGAAGACCCACATTCAGAGTTCCCTCCAAATACCTGAGTATCCCTTTTACTGTGATGCATCCTTTGCAATTACAGTTGGTGCAAATACTTTATCATAGTGCACATTTTTTAACTGTGAAAAACCTTGTGCCACTAACCTTGCTTTATATTGCACCTCATTATTGGGTAGTACTTTCATCTTGTATACCCACTTACATCCCACAGCTTTGCTACCCTGTGGCAAAGTCATAGATGTGAACACTTTATGGTCTCCCATGGATTTCATTTCCTTGTCCATGGCTTCTTTCCAATTTTCTTGTTCTATTTTAGGTAATGCCAATACTTCCTTATAGTTCCTTGGCTCATACCATATGTTATACACTTTAACTTTACTGGCAGAATACCTGTCAGGTGGAATTCCCTTGTTCCATCGCTCTGACCTGCGTGGCATTGACTGCTCCTGTGTGTCAACCCTTTGTTGTTTCATATCTTGTTCAGCTTTATCAGTTTCTCCTCCCTGAACGCTGACACCATCAGTAAGTGAGTTACCATCACTAAATGAGTCACAGTCACTAAGTGAGTTACTGTCACTAAGTGAATCATACCATAAATTTGCAACAATTCTTTTCCAATTTTGCTCTGCAAAACTAGCAGACCTGGAAATCACTATTCTTTTGCTCCCATCGCTAAAACGATAGCTTTTTGAGCCTGGCTCATAGCCCATAAACCGGAGCTTTCTAGCCTTTGGTTGTCCCTTTCTTCTAATTGCCTTTGGAATATGCACCCACGCAGTACTTCCAAAAACTCTTAAATGTGCCAGAGATGGTTTCCTCCCATACAGCGCTGCATATGGAGTATCATTAATAGAGGAACTCCACAGCCTATTAATTAAATAATTAGCGGTCAACATGGCTTCACCCCAATATGACCTGCTCAGACCAGAATCCTCCAGCAGTGAGTCTTTCATCGTTTATAAGACTCCATTCCACCTCTCAGAAACACCATTCCCAGCTGCTGTGTATGGATTTGTGCATCTGTGTTTTATACCTAACTGTCCCAACCACTGTTGAAAACTTGTTGACATAAATTCTGAACCTCTGTCAGTCTGCAGCTGACATACCTGTTGTTTATACCTTCTTTCTACGAAGCTTACCCATTGCTTAAATTTCTGTAGCACCTCTGTTTTACTCTTTAGTAAATAGCAGAACCAAAACCTGCTGTAGTCATCTACAAG
>QLTV01002663.1:1451045-1472609 GCA_003457575.1 Thermophis baileyi
CCGGGTGGGCAGGGCTGGGGGGGGGGTCATGTGATTGAGTGGACGTGACTAACTCGATGTCACTCATGTTGGTGGTGCCTGTATGAGACCGATGGTCGTTAAGTGTGAAAATGGTCATAAGTCACTTTTTCACCACATTTTACAAGTTGGCCACTCCCACCCGGTCACACGACCACCAAGCCACTCCTACCCAGTCACATGGCCGTCAAGCCACTCCCACCCGGTCACATGGCCATCAAGCCACTCCCACAAAATTAAGCCACGCCCACAGAGTGGTAGTAAAAAAAATTGGAACCTACCCCTGCACAGAGACACACAGGCATAGACACAAACATAGAGATCTTACAGTAATGGATCTGTGCTCAGTCATAGCTACCAGATAGCATAGAGATATTTGCTTCTTACTATTCTGAGACTATGTCTTTCATTAAAACATATAAGACATTAAGTGGAAACCATTGCTGTCACTTAATCTTATAAATCCCTTGCTATGCATTACACAGAAGTTGTAAACAAAGGCACATGTGGCTTTTTTAAAGCTTGTAAAAGAAATTGTTGTTTTTTTTTAAAATCCAACCTTCACTTGCCAGACTAAAATATTGCCCTAATTCTCAGAATAAGCAGACTTGATTTGGATTTATCTACAAGCCTTCCCGCTCTTTTTGTGGGATGGAATATGCATTATTTAGAAAAATAATTTTGATGCATTTATTACTCAAACAGAACTTTTTCTACAGAAGCAGACATTAAGGTAATTCAGTAGTGATCCAATTTAATGTAGAATTATTAAAAGTTTGAAAAAAAAAAGAAAAAATAGCAGATTGGGAAAATTAGCAAAAACAGTTTTTTTCTGCTGAGTGAGCTATAAAAGAAAAAAAAAGGGAAATATTTCAGATTTTCATGAAAGCTTATTGTATTACTTATTCTACAACCTGGTCTCTAATCTAATATGGCTTTTATTTTGCCAATTGAAACTCCAATTTCATTCTTTATTTACTATAATTATATGCTACTTCTACACAATCACATCTTAAAGCAACTTACAATAATACATTCATGTGTAGCTAATGCAAGACATGCAACTATCCAAATTTAGAGACAATCCATTGACATCTATAAAATCATGATTACTTTCAACCTCACTGGGTCTGAATCCAACCTAATTCATTCATTATAGGCTTAGCTACAGTGTGCATCATTGCAGAAAATGGGAATTGTCCGCTATGTTTAAAGTTGTTATACTTTATTAGGAAGCTGTACTTATCACTACAAGAGGACAAACATATGTGTTCTTTAAAAAAGCAACAGAGTTCACATTGTGACTGACCTTCGACTGAAATGTTTAGTGGGTACCAACTGAACTGCACAAATGTGTTGAGTCCAGCTGGGATCAGAAATTACATAGAACAAAAGGAGATAAAACTTGGAACTGATGCTTATGGTTGAAGTTTAATACTGGGGAAAGAAAACTATGCTGTTTTATCCCCTCCCTTCCTCCTCCCGACAAACCCCCCCCCTCATTGCATAAGATGAGAGGTCTGTGGATTTTTACATGGTTAGAAGACATTAGAAGACAGATATAGGTTAACAGAGTTTGAAGGGACCTTGTAGGTCATCTAGTCCTACAAGAGCCGAGGTGGCGCAGTGGTTAGAGTGCAGTACTGCAGGCTACTTCAGCTGACTGTTCAGCAGTTCAGCGGTTCAAATCTCACCGGCTCAAGGTTGACTCAGCCTTCCATCCTTCCGAGGTGGGTAAAATGAGGACCCAGATTGTTGGGGGCAATATGCTGACTCTGTGAACCGCTTAGAGAGTGCTGTAAAGCACTGTAAAGCGGTATATAAGTCTAAGTGCTATTGCTATTGCTAGTCCAACCCCCTGCCCAAGCAGACATGGTTGTGAAGCCACTAATACCCCTTGGAGAAATAACAGGACACCTCTAAGGCCTGCTGAAAAACAAGAAACGGATTCAACAAGTTTGTGGGTTGCAACCTCATAAAAGAGATCAAGAAAACATAATCTGCAAAAACTGAAAAGCTCTTTTCAGCTTAAGCACATGCAGCTGGGCAACTATTCAAGCAAAACTAATGCCATTCGAGAAGATACATCTGTGAGGCTGAAAATAATTGTACTGTTTTGTTACAGCCAGCAGTATGTAAGCTTGAGTGCTTGCCACAGGTTACAAGGTGTTGAACATGTTTTATGTAGTTAGGTATGATTAAAAGTCAGCAAAGGCAAGATTCCACCACCACTACCCCCTGTTCTTCTAGCATGTTTCTGCCTAGGATGATCATTTCCGTCAAAGTTTATGATTCTAAATAGGAAATTGGATAGTGACAAACTTCTGTTAAAAAATTAAGATAAAAAGGGTGGGTTTTTTTTTTTTTGTAGTTGATAAGTAGAATGAAAAATGCCATATAAGCAACATTGATTCTTGCTTTGTTTTGACATATTTTGGCAAAATTACCAAGGGCTCCTGACTTATTTTCACCCTCCTATTTTCTTGATATGTAATGGGATACCAGATAATCATGGTTCACTGAGGTAGGAAATGGGTAGCTAATCACATGCAGATGCCAGGAGACATGTTTACATAGAGGAGAATGAAGTTTGGAAATAAAACAAAGATTACTCTATAAATGGAAAAGTGGGGCAGAGGACCAATAAGAAGGAACGATGGGCTCAAAATGTGATATTGTAATCCCAAAACTCTTTAAAAGGGAAGACACAGACAGGTGAGAGAGAAAGAAGTCACTCATTACCGGGATGAACCAGGAGCCCCATTGCTACTTCTCCCTTCTAAAATGTAATCTAATCAGATTTATCAGAAAGGTCTTGTGTGGGTTGGTGGTGACTTAGGGCCTCAAGCTACTAATGTAAGAAACATAAGAGAGGCATTACAAAGTACTTAGTTCAGAGGTGGGTTCCTCCCGGTTCAGACCGGTTCGCCTGAACCGGTAGCAACCCGCTGGTGACATCACAGTGATGTCACGGATCCGATTTGGTCAGTGCCAGTCCGTGGGCGCCGCCATCTTTTTTTTTTTTAAAAAAATGATTTTTTTAAAATTTATTTTTTAAAAAATTTTTCCAGGTTTTTTTTCTTCTGCGCATGCGCGGCCATGCGACACGGGAGGAAGCGAACCAGCAGCAAGGTAAGTTAGAACCCACCCCTAACTTAGTTGATTGATTATATTAAGAAGCCACAGAGAAACTGTGTAGTTTCCAAGAAGTTGGATGGTTAGTTCATCCTTGATGTGGCTCCATCAAGAATCATTCAAATGGAGAAGAGGGAAAGTGTATGAGTTCACTCTAGCCGCAACCCAACACATATAAGGACTGTCCTGTTTATATATCTGTCAAAAAAGTTCAGTGGTCCATTCAAAATTTGGCTGTCACATAAGGAGCAATATGGATACAAACTTGAGGAAAAGTTGTTACTTCTGATGGAAATATCAGCCCAGAAAGGCAAGAAGTGGTAAGGACTATCCCACCTCAGCTATCTTTGGTATAAGTAGGAGGAAAAAAAAACCCAGCCTTTTAAGATTCTGATATTATAGCCTATATCAACGAAGTAGAACTATAGTATTTCTTGTCTTTGTTATGTTGGTATGTATACCATCCGACCTGGTATGTGGGATGGTTTTAATTCAAGCCCAGTAAAGAACTATGGGTAGACCTAAATTAATTTGATAAACAAAGATTTGGATCAGGATTGTTACTAACCACAATTGTCCACATCAGAGTTGATATTTATAAGTTGCAAGTAATTAAATAAACTGTTGTGGATCTTCCCTTGCTTTGGAGGAAGATAAGCGGAAGATTTTGAATAGATTTTCACCTATCCTCATTCTCTTAAGAGTAAAGTGTGGTTTCACATTTCATCTAAATCCACCAAATCTTTTTCAGCCTTAAGGTAAATAGTATGTTAGAAATATAATCTAATAAGCATACATAAATGTTGAACCATCATACCATGGCTCAGAAAGCCAAGGTAATAAGTTGCTCCTTAACTAGTTTTCTTAAAAAAGGACAGCAAGTGCAATCTTTGAAGGAGGATATACCATAATTTTAGAATAATTCAAGGGAAGGTTCTCTGTTTTGTATGTGCAGCAAAAGCTTCTGAAAACTAAGGGAAGCATTTTTAAAAGAATGTAGTTTCCAGACAGGTTCATGATACAGACATTGATATATATGAATTAAATGGTTCAAAGCTTTAAAGGTTAACTCCAAACCTTGAATTATATCTAGAATCAGTTGCAAACCAGGACAAACATTCAATAATGCCCAAATCATGTGTACTGTTTAACAGCCTATTTGCTAAATTGTGTACTATATGAAGTTTCTGAATTTTCTTCAAGGATAATCATCTCCTTTTAATGACCCCATAATCCAGGGTGAAATCCAGCAGGTTCTGACAGGTTCTGGAGAACCGGTAGCGGAAATTTTGAGTAGTCCGGAGAACCAGCAAATACCACCTATGGCTGGCCCCAGAGTGGGGTGGGAATGGAGATTTTGCAATATCCTTCCCCCAGGAGTGGGGAGGGAATGGGGATTTTGCAATATCCTTCCCCTGGAGTGGGGTGGGAATGGAGATTTTGCAGTATCCTTCCCCTGGAGTGGGGTGGGAATGGAGATTTTGCAGTATCCTTCCCCTGCCACGCCCACCAAGCCACGCTTACTAAGCCAACCACGCCAACCAAGCCACGCCCACAGAACCAGTAGTAAAAAAAATTGGATTTCACCACTGCCATAATCCCTTGCAGGGTGGAGTCTGAGCAATTGAATGGAGCAGAGTGTTTACTGGCCAGCAGAGTGTTTACATGCCTTTCCTGTCGCCAATGTGGAATTTTATTCAGCAGATAAATTCTCATTGTGTCCAGAGAGAAATATCTGCCTCTACCTAGGATCGAACTCAAAGCCCCCTGATTGTAAGGTGAGAGCTCCACCTCTAGGCCACCGCACCACTCAATTTTCTTCAAGGATAATCCCACGCTGAAATACAATAGTAAAATAACTGTGCCAGGTTCCACTGAATTAAAAAATGGATACAATTGCAATGATAGACATAACATCCAAAGACAGCTGAGATAAAAGAGCACTGCCAAAATCCGGACCTGCTTTCAAAAGGAATGTCATTTCATTGGAAGGAGACTGAAACCCCATTGTTGTGGTTGTTGGTACGCCATCAGCCTGCATGACATGACCAGGTTCAGAGGAATTCTAGTTTTTATTTTGTCACAGAAGTGGTAACGGTAGAAGGGCAAGGAAAGAAAGGCAAGGTAATGGAAAGAACATCTTGTTTGTTCAGTTATTTATAAGATTAGGAAACCTGGGTGAAGGGTTAGGGTTAGAAGAATCAGACTAAAAATTTGACGATGGAGAAGAGGTGGCATCAAACAGATGTTCTGGGAAGCAATTCTATGACTGCATCCACTTACCTTAGGTACAAATCAAACACACAATTGTACTCTTATCCTTCAATTGTACCACGGTGAAAATGAGAATATCATATAATTTGATGTGGGATTTTTTTTACAGCTCTCTTATGATATTTACATATGCAAAAAAAGCGCCCTATTTTCTGGGCCAAATGCTGAATAGCAGTAATTTAACTTGGGTTTTTTTTTTCTAAGAGAATTGACTGCTCTGGAGGATAAATTATATTCCATGGATGCCTCAAATCATTGCCTTGCTTGTAGATAGGTCTGCAAAAATAGAAAGCCAAAAAGAACAACCAAGCAAACTAGGAACCACCCCCCATTATTTTAAGCAAATACATTCACACCAATTCCCTTAAATTAAATCTTTCAAGTATTTTTCCAGTGTTTTTGGTGGATATGGAGATTCATCATATATTTGAAATTTTTATTTGTTGTTCGATTGGCCCTGCTTTAAGTATCTGGAACCTGAAAGTCGGTGATTTTAAAGCTAATGTGAAATTGTTACGGGATATCTGACAAAGAATGTGATTAGCAGCTTTGAAACTTTGTGTATACCACCACAGAGTTCTTTCTGCATGACAAATCTCTGTAAACCTACCCTGGTGTTGTGCTACAAAAGGGAGTACGTATCTTGTTCAGAAGAAGCAGTATTACATTTTTATTTCCCAGAATAGAAAATACTGAATGGCAGTTGGAGATTGGATATGGTTGAACAGAAAAAAAGAGTTGTCATCATCCTTTTCCTTTTCTCTGACAGCAAGAATATTCATTTACTGAAGTATCATTGAGTTAAATTTAAAATATACCTTAAATCAGGGATAGTGGTTCTTTGTCAAACTAGAATGATGCATCAAGTGGTCTGCCTTGGTCCTAGCCGGAGTACTTGCCAATATTTTTATTAATGACATGGGTGAAGAAGTAAATGGAATGCTTGTCAAATCTAGGGATGATCCAAACCTGGATACACTAAGCCAGCGGTTCTCAACCTGTGGGTCGTGACCCCTTTGGGGGTCGAACGACCCTTTCACAGGGGTCGCCTAAGCGCGCGCTAGCCCGCCACGCCCCCTTTGTCACCTCATCGCGCGCGGGGAGGGGGTGGGGAGGAGGTCGCGGTGGTGGGGCGGGGTTGCGGCATTAGGAAGGTTGAGAACCACTGCTCTAAGCACTGGGAAAATTATTGTATGATATGTTTTGTGGGGTGATTCAAACAGAAGCAGTATAGGCAGTCCTTGTTTAACAACACTAATTGGGGTCAATAAAGTGGTTCCTAGGTGAAACATCATGTGATCGCATCACTTAGTGATGGCAGTTCTGGTAGTGACAGTTATGATAGTTAGGTAGGACCATGCAGTGTTGGGCAATGCTTCTCCTGCCCTGCTGTACTCAACTCTGCTTCAATGTCATCTGTTCACCTATCTCCCCCACATCCCTGCTCTTTCGGCTACCCTGCATTCTGCCACCCCTGCTGCCCTGCACTCTGTCCTGAACTTAGTGTGCCTTCTACTACTCCTCACTGCTTCCAGCTGAACTTTGCTGTCCCACTGCTGACAAGGCACATCTGGTCTGGCTCTTTGTGAAGCAGCTGCTGGCTGTGTGCAGCCTTCCCAAAGAGTGGTGTGGCCTTCCTGAAGCCGCACGAGATGTTTGGAAGGCCTAAGGAGGTCAAGAGTTGTCTCACAAAGGACCAGGCTAAGTATGCCTCATCAACAGAGGGACAGCAAAGGTAAATTGGTGGCAGCAGGGGTGGTGAAGGGCAGAGCATCAAGATTGGCAGTGATGAAAGAGGGCAGGGCTGCCAAACAGGCAGGTGGAGGGAGTTGAAGTGCATCCTGCAATCATAAATGCAATTGCCCAAATGTTGATCAGGTGACCGCAGGGGTGCTGTAATAGCTGTAACTCCAAGGACTAGTCAAAAATCCATTCATTCAGCACCATTATAAGTTCAAATGATCACTGTGCCTATATTCGAGCACTGTGCCTATATTCGAGCACACTGTCGGGCTACATTCTACTGCAATGACTGATGATGTAATCTCTTCTCCAAAGCACATATTCTAATCTATACCCAGGCTTTGGGGCCTGCAACAACCTGACCAAATTGCATCAGTTTTAACCCCACCCTTCTTCATACACAATCATGCTCATACCAGTGAAAGGTAAGCACTTACAAAATGTGTTGTACAAGGCTGTCTTATCTCAATTGCCCCCTATACTTACTGTATACTGTACTCAGTACTTTTGCTCATTATATCCTTTGGCCTGGCTTCAAGGTTGGGGTTGTGGGGGGCACTCCTTTCTCCTTTTCAGTCAGTATTGGTGGGTGGGGAGAAATTGTGCCCATGGCCCTTCATTTGTGGAGTGCCACAGAGTTCACTCTCAGAGTTTCTTCTCTTCAACATCTCCATGAAACTGCTGGGTCATGTAATTCCTTGGTATGGGGTCAGCCCCCAAATGTAATGTAAAATCCTGTAAGAATTCACCTTTTTATAAATATTCCTTCATTTATCCATTCCTTATTCTCTGTGACAAATATAGCTGTTCCAGATGACGTAGCTGAAATTTTGTAAGACCAGGTAAATTTTGCACTTCTCAAGGTCCTAGAACATTGTGTGGGAGCAATACCAAAAACTAAAACACTCCCCCCCCCAAAAAACACTCTTATCTTTGTCCTATAGCAGGACTGTCAAACTCATGGCCCCCAGGCCGGATGCGCTGGCCACACCCATGCCCAGTTTAGCAAAAGGAAAAAAGTCACGATACGTCACATGACGCCGCCCTGACCACACAAGTTTGACACCCCTATCCTATAGGAATCAAAATCTAGTGAATAACAACAAATACCATTTGCAACCAAATTATGTCTCTTCTTTTAGCCAAGCTTTCAATTATGGCTTGCAAGTAAGGCTTTATTTAACCCTTCTAAGGCCCTGATAGTTTTTCCTTCTCTTTGTTCTCCTCCTCCCTTGTTTCTTTATGGGCAGGGATCATTTGTGCCCCACTTTTCTCATTTAGAAGGGGAAAGAACTATTTTAAAGCTTTTGTGTCTTTGTAAGCAGCAGATTGCAGAAAAACTGCAAATGGGCTAAGGTGGAGGCTGACAACAGATAACATCATGTGGGATTATCATGGTTATACCA
Organism: Thermophis baileyi; assembly: GCA_003457575.1. Classification (NCBI taxonomy): domain Eukaryota; kingdom Metazoa; phylum Chordata; class Lepidosauria; order Squamata; family Dipsadidae; genus Thermophis; species Thermophis baileyi. Next base: position 1,459,622 of record QLTV01002663.1, read on the forward strand.
TATTAAATACCATTTGATGGCTGACAGGCATAAATATTTATTTGCTATGTTTGCTGTGGGATGGAACTATTCTTTTTTTTAAAAAAAAAAATTACAGCATTTAATAAGATGGTATGCTATTTTGTACCTGACAGGTGACAGCTAAAGTAATGTCAGGTGAAGCCTGCTGAAATCAAAACAGTTTAGAGATACAACATATCCAAAGCATTACATTTGCAGATGAAAACAAAAACACAAATGTTGCTTAATAAACGGTGAAAAGGATGACCACATGGTATGGAATAATTTCTAAGATCCTTTAAAGCTATTCCTTTACAGCAGGCCTGTCAAACTGGTGGCCCATGGACTGGATGCGTCACGTGCAGGCCACGCCCACCCCGGCTTGGCAAAGGCAAAAAACGTCACGATATGTCATGATACATCACGTGATGTGATCGAGTTTGACACCCGTGCTTTACAGTAATTTCATTGGCAGAATTAAGCATGTGACTGTATTTCTCAGTATGAAATAAAAAAAAAGAAAAAGTGCCACATTTGGCCATGCTGTGTTTGACCTGTGAGGTAAACTTCTGTGGTATCTAAGGATATTGTTACATGATCATTTATAGTTTGTGATTTAGTATCTTCAAGTCAGTGTTGATTCCTAATGACTGTCTGGACAAATTTCTACAGTTTCCTTGACAAGAACTTGGGAGTAATTTCAACTTGCCTCCTTCCTAGTACTATCAAAAGGGTTTGGCCTAAGTTCACCCAGCTGTTTTCATGCCTAAGGCAGGACCAGAACTCACAACCTTCTGGTATCTGCCTAGTGCCTTAACCATCACATCCAACTGGCTCTCAAACTGGCTCTAATTCTAAATCAATATTAAACCAATATCTTCTTTACCTCTATCATATTCCAGGGCAGTATAAGCCATCCTTACCTAACCTGGGTGTAATGCAGGTGCCTAGATTTCAATTTCTAAGCTTCCCCCCAAAGCCTGGTCATTACAGGGACAAAGCATTACAGAGGTGGGTTCAAAACCAACTGACTGAAGAACCACCCCTTCTTAATGTGCATCGCATGCGGATCAAAGGAATGTGGTTTTTATCACCCAGTCAGTTCCCCCCCCCAAAAAAAACCCTGATCGTTGCTGAGAATACTAGGAATTAAATACATCTGGCTGCTCTAAATTATCACTACAAAAGTTTATTCTGTATCTCCCATTCTAGAGTTTCTGTGGGCAGGTAAACATGCACAATAATTTCTTAACAGGAAGATTGCATCTCTGTTTAGTAGTTTGCACTTCAATATATCTTGGCCTCACTTGAACATGCTGATCCCTGACTTTTGTTTCTCAGCAATCCTATTTTATGTTCCATTTTCTTGCCACCAGAAAACCATATGAGTTGCAGTAAAAGTGAATGGCTGTATGAGCACTCATAGGCCATCTCCCCACCACTGGCTTAGAATGAATCCATAACACCAGTGAAATGATTTAAAGCTTATCTTCCTTAACGCTATTTTGGCACAACAATGGCTGGATGAACCTCAAAGATGCCGTAAGTCACTACTGGGGAAATGAGTATAGCCTTTGCATCTGCATTTTATTTAGGATTTCTTAACAAAGCTAGATTTTCTGAATCAAACTTACAAACTTTTAATGGGAAACTAGGAGGTTAAATCCGACTCTTCTAACAACTTGTGTTTTTACTACAGAGCACTGGTGGGGACATATTGCTTAATATAAATGAGCTGCCTGTTTTTCCCCCTCTTTACTGAAATTAAACATTTTGCAAGCTTTGCTAACAATGTGCCTTGGGGTGGCAAGGTTGAACAGATGAAGACAAATAGAAGGTGGGAAAAAGGAGTTTTTCATCTTGAATGTGAGCACTTTAGAAAATAACTTTATAAAAACATCATTTCAAAGGCAGGAGTTAAATTGTTACCTTGAGTTTTTAGGGGTAGCATCTTTGTTTGACTGCACTGTATTGGCATCAGGCAGTTTTTGGGCAATTAAAGCACACAGCTTTTTCATAGTTCCCAGTTTGGCGCTGTGAAGTTAAACAAAAATATGGGAAATGTTTTCAGTGGTTGGAAATGCTACTACCCTTCACAGACAATGCTACTACCCTTCAGAAAGACCTTGACTATGTATCAGAATGGTCAAACAAGTGGCAACTTCAAATCTCAATCAACAAATGCTCTGTCCTACACATTGGCAAAAAGAATCAGAACACAAAATACAAGCTTGGAGGACACGACCTTGTAGACGACCCTCATTCTGTCAAGGATCTTGGAGTACTCATAACTAATGATCTAAGTGCCAAAGCTCACTGTAACAACATTGCCAAAAAGGCACTAAGAGTAATCAACTTAATCCTGCGTAGCTTCTTCTCTGGCAACATTACACTGCTAACTAGAGCATACAAAACGTTTGCTAGACCAATTCTCGAATACAGCTCACCTGTATGGAACCCGCACTGCATATCCGATATTAATACAATTGAGAGAGTCCAAAAATATTTCACGAGAAGAGGCCTCCACGCCTCCACTCACAACAGAATGCCTTATTCCACCAGACTTGAAATTTTGTGCTTAGACAACTTAGAACTACGTCGCCTTAGAACCGATCTAAATGCAAAAAACTTTAACCTTAGACTGTCTACTGTCGACCTCACCCCATTCCTAAGAGGTCTGTAAGGGGCGTGCATAAGCGCACCAGCGTGCCTACCATCCCTGTCCTACTGTCCTATTGTCCTCATCTATCTGTACTCACCTTGATTATTTTTATGTTTATACCTATACCTGCTATCTTGTACATGTTTGACAAACAAACAAACAAACAAACAAACAAACAAACAAACAAATAAAAGCAGGGCAATACTGATTTATCTTTTCCAACTATTGTTTACCTGAGGCATTGGCACAGGAAGCCTGCAGGGTTACAATATCCCAATTCTTTTTCATCTTGTGATCAGAAAATGATGATTTGTATGAAGATAATATAGGATGCTGACAGCCAGGGATGGCTAAATGAGTACACGATACCCAAATATACCGCATACTTTTAGACTGCAGAATGTTGCTGTCCATTTCTTCAACTCAATCCCACAAACACCCCAAATAGTCCAGTTTTGGGATCTACCAATTCTACCTACCTAGGCTATGATGGTCACAGAAAGCTGCATTTTTTTATATCCTGCTTTAATTCTTTGCTGTATCCATGAGTTTCCTACCAGGTAAAGAAGGATAGATAAACAGACAGACGGATGGACAGATATAGATAGATAGACAGAATTGAGTTAATCCTGGTGAAATGAACTCAGTTATTGTTATTGTTATGGTTACTATTATGGAAGACATCATTTTATAAAGAAGAAAGAGGCCCTTGCTTGAGGTGCTGATGATGGAAAGATTGCAGGAAGTGGAGTCACAAAATGGTGGTCTCATTCTGGGAGCAGTGTGGTATGACTGACTTTTAGATTTTTCAATTTCAGTAGCAATACTTTCAGTCAGGTTCATCAGGTTCAAAGCAGTTCTCATATTATATGATCATCTAGGGCTTATTCCTAGTAAAAAAGAACCAGATTTTCTACCAACTGAAGTTTTGGGGCCTTTTTCAAAAGCATTCCCATGTGTAGCGCATTTTAGCAATTCATCCTGGATGACATGAAGCAAGGTCTAATCTCTCTAGAGAGCATTGAAATTGATATTGGACTTATATATTAGAAAAGGGTGGTGTGTACATTTGACACAGACTGATTACAATCCTTTTATTGGATTTTTAATGGTAAGTCCATTGTGATTGCTCTGGGATTGTTTTTCAAAGGATTGTGTATCATCAGGTTTAGAAATTAATAAAGGATCAAGGATTCAATCTTCCCATCTTATAAATGCGCTCCCTAGAGGCTACTCTAAGTATTCCTTGAAGAATGCACAAAGAAATTAGCATAATCTCATTTATTACCCCATGGGTAGTATATACACACACATATGTGCAGGGTTCAGAAGGTGGGCTTATCTAACTAGAGGTGTTCTAATTTGTTGTGTCTGGTTTAGCCTAACTAGTGAGAAGGTTACATTTTGCAGCTAGCAAAATTCCTTACTTGGTTTATACTTGAGAAGAAGCTCACAAGTCGGCAGGGAAGCAGATACTGTCTGAGATAATGGGATTGACATTTCATGAAAAGTATGCCTAAAGCATGCAACTAAATAGCAATAAATAAGAGAATGGGTTCTGAAATATTTGATCCATACAAAGGTTTTCTTTGTTTGATTTGCCTCTGGAGGCGTAAAGAGCCTGTATAATGAAATAAAGAAGTAAAGCATAAGTAGAACATCAATAGGAAGTAAAGAGGTATTTCTGTAAAATTAAAAGTAATGCTGAGAAGAGAAAGTGTCTCATATTTTTCTGTCGACATCCATTGAGTTTGATGAAAGAGAATTTATTTTTGAAATTTATTTCAAAAGGAGAAGATAATTTCACTGCGATTCTTAAAAGTGGAGTGTGGTGTTCCTGCACTTATCTAGAGATGAAATGAACAAGCAATGGGCTTGTCCCGTTTTTCATCAAGTGTTTTTCCATCAGTTGCCACCTTCTGGCTCTCAATATTTCAATATAAACTAAAAAAAAAAAAAAACCAGACATCAGGAAAGAAAGCCTCTCTTGCTCTTCCCTCCCCCCCCCCCACACACCCAGTAGTGGATGGACTCAATTACAGCAGTGATGGGTATAGCAATGGAAGACCTAAAAGACCAGATTAGAGACAGAATGTCTGGGACAAAATGCAATTGTTGGTAGTCAACGCTGACTTGATGACACATAATCAATCAATCAATCAATCAATCTGTGTAATGCTTTTATAGAAATCTTTGTAAAAAATGAAAAGGAATGGATAGTTTGAACCATTTTCCTCTGGCCTTTCCTATATAAAATGGCTTCCTATCTAAAACAGCTGTGAATTCTTCTTGTGTATAGCATAGCCTATTAAGGCTAACCTTGCTTTAGATTTTAAAGCAAGTCACTAATTCACTCCACTTCTTACTCCTCACATTCTGAATTCTCATCTAAGCTCTTACTGATGAGCTTAACTAAAGAATGTTATTTCTTTCTTTTAAAACAGTTTACCAGCTCCAAAGTCAGCCACTTATGCTAAAGAGGGTTAACCTTGTGTTAACTTTTACTTGCTGATAGGCAAGGAATATAAAGAATAAATCTGCTTAATAAGAACTATAAATAATTGGAATATAGATAGTCCTCAGTTTACAACAGTAATGGGGCCCTACTGGGATAAGGTTGTAAAATGAGACAGCATGTAACTGTGCCAACTTACAGTGGCAGATGCAGCAGTTCTAGTTGCTGTCATTTGGGGAATCTCGGTTGTTGAATGACTGGGGGTTAAGCAAGGACTACATGCAAGTGTGATAACTACCTGAAGTGTATTAATTTGGCAGTAAATGTTATAGTGTATGTTTCCAATAGCTAATTACCCAAATGAAATATTCCCTAAGCCTGATCAGCAGCCATTAATTCATAGATCCATTTCATCTGCATCAATTGGAGCTCAGTCTAGTTCAGGGGTGTCAACCTTGCGGCCTGCGGGCCGGATGCATCACGCGCTGGCCATGCCACCCACATTTTAGTGAAGGGGGGGGAGTTGCGATACATCACGTGATGACAACGTGACTCTGCGAGTTTGACACCCTTGGTCTAGCTCATCTTTGTCCAGTCCAAGCCAACATGGTAAATTACAGTAGAAGACTCCTGACATGCCAAGCTAAAGAGATCAGATATCACTTTCCTATAAATAAGTGGCAGGAGGAGAGCTGTCTATCAGAAGGCAGAAGCTAGCATATTTTATTAAAGGCAGAAGCTTTTGTGAAGTGTGCATCAGATGCGTCTAATGAAGTGAGCCACAGTTCACAAAAGCTTCCACCTTTTAATAAAACTTCTGTGTTCCTTCTGTCTGCTGTAAATCAGCTTCCCTTTTCAGCAAGATTGGATGGAACATGGTGCCACCCATTACAATTTTACCCAAATTCTCTTCTTCTTTCATAAATATTTGAGAAGTGCATTCTCCTTCTGTAAATTGAATGATGCAGGAGCTTTGTTCCACACAGGATTAATGCTAATTTTGGAGTCCTGTGCAGTTGTGCTGTACCACTGTGGGACAAGCAGAGAAGAAAAGGAAATTAAGAGACAATAACTTCTGCTGTCCACTCAGCTGCATCTGAGGGACCAACAATCATTGATTTAGCCACTGATCAAAGTTACAACAACAGTGAAAAAAGTGACTTACAACCAGTCCTCACACTTACGAACATTGTAGGATCCCAATGGTCATGTGATCAAAATCTGAATGCTTGCCAACTGGCATATATTTACAACAATTGCAGAGTCCTTGGGTTATGTGATCAACATTTGTGGACTTCCCAGCAAGTCAATGGGGGAAGCCAGATTTGCTCAATGACTGCATGGTTCACTGAAGAAGTACAATTTAAGAACTGTGGCAAGGTAGGTTGTAAAATCAGGCACATCTCACTTAACAACTGCCTTGCTTAGCAACATAAATTCTTGTCTCAGTTGTGGTTGTAAGTCAAGGACTCCCTGTATAGTTCTTGGGCATTGGTGTACCATGCCATTTGATCAGCCACTCTGGAATTTCAACACCCTTTTTCCTTAGGTTGTCATGCAGTAATCAGTAAGTTGTTGGCATCTTTCATTAGCATGTTTATGAGGTCTGCCTAGGATCGATGGGAAAAAGGAAGTTTCTCATGAGCTACAGGAAAATTAACTGGCTGCTGGAGTATGATTCAGGGGCCATCCAATATGGTGTATACCCAGTGCTTTTGGAAAGATCATATTGAAAAATGAGATGATAGTGCAAGGAAATATAGCTTTAATCACCAGGGGATTCTGCTGTATGCTCACAAAATGTGAAACAGTATAAACTGCTACATATAAGCATGGAACACTAATACAATGACCAAAAAACCCAAGAAACAAATATATGCCTACCCCTTTGGCAACTATGAATTAATCAGCCATAAGGTGGCAATCAGAATTCTCCAAAATATCAAAAGAAAAGCCTTTTATTACCCCAGTGTATATCTGGAAATATATGCAAGATGTACTGTATGTTAGTCTCGCACAGTAGCTGCAAAATTTCAAGCCTGATCTCCATGTAGCTTTTCAACATTTTAAATGAGATCTCTAGAGTTCCCCTACAAGTTTCTAATGAATTATGTTTCATGTGACAGAAAGAGAACATTATTAAATATACAAGGAGAGTAAACTTATTTATTCTGTTTAGTTAACTCAGTTTTAATTGTATTTATATGTAAATGAAAAGAAGCCACAATTTTCTTTTTATTCTGGCTCGGTGCTTTTTTTTCTTTTCTTGGTCAATACTCATTGGCCCTTGGAGTCTTTACAGAGAGTCAAATGGGGTCTTGGTTGTGATATAGATTCAGATCCCTTAAAAGAGCAACTTGATAGTGGAACTACTTATTACCAAAGAATTAGTGAGTGTATGTCTTCAAGCAGAAACCAAAAGGTTGGTTTAAACTGAATTAAACACGGTGTTGGACTTCACAGTCCAGGTGGCCCCTTCTAACTTTAGAAGTCTATGAAAGTATGATTGTAAAGCAGTAAGTACATTTGTAATATTATAATGAAGTTAACAAGATAACTTGTGGACAGAAATAACCTGTGTTCTCCTAATAAGTGCTCAATAAATTAGGAGAAAGGGTTACAAATATTCATTGGTTTATACATAAAGCAATTAGTGGCATCAAAAAGAGAAGGATGTGTAATTGACAACATCCTCAGCTTTGCACCTATGTTCCCCATTCAGTACCTTGAAGTAATGAACTAAATCCCTTTGGTTTAGTTCCCCCACTGCATACCCATAGCTGACATAATTGTTTGAGAACATGAATTGTGCATTAAAAAAAACACCACCACCTTAAGAAAGGGACATTAAAATAAATTCCTCCTATCTGTTGTGAGAATATCTAAAATAACAGATTAACAGAGTTGGAAGGGACCTTGTAGTTCATCTAGTCCAATCCCCGCCCAAGCAGGAAACCCTATACCATTTCTGACAAATGGCAGTCCAATATCTTCTTGAAAGCCTCCAGTGATGAAGCTCCCACAACTTTTGAAGGCAAGCTGTTCCATTGGTTGATTGTTCTCACTGTCAGAAAATTTCTCCTTATTTCTAGGTTGAATCTCTCCTTGTTCAGTTTCCATCCATTATTCCTTGTCTGGCCTTTGGGTGCCTTGGAAAATAGCTTGACCCCTTCCTCTCTGTGGCAGCCCCTCAAATATTGGAACACTGCTATCATGTCTCCCTTAGTCCTTCTCTTCACTAGAATCTTTACTATTCAGATACTGTACTCTTTTGTCCTGGGCTAATACTAAAGTGGAATATCTTCTCAAAAAAGGCAAACATGATGAGTGTTTGTACTTTAATGGGCTTGTTCTTTGTAGGGATCCATGAACAAGGATTTTGAGGCAGAGAATTTTCACCAATGGCATTGCAAGGAAAGTTAGTAAACAGAGGGAGAAACTTATGTAGCAATGATAGGATCCCACAAGACCGTCAATGTTTGCATATTCAGAGACATGCCAGAACTGCTATGTAAATTCTAGCATTTGGGAAGTGGGATTTTTGCTTCTTTTCTTTTTAGTATAGAGAAAAAACAGAACAAGCCTCTGGGCTCTTCCCCCCCACTTCTGCAAATAACCTCATTTGGCAAAAACGTACAGGTCACTTTTGATTGCCCTTGAGAACCCTCCTGTTTTGCAGAAGCTGATGGAAGCTGTCATCATCAAAAACCAGGGGCAGCAATTAGTTAGCTAGCTTTTTTTCTCCAGATTTACATTACTCTATGGATATGTTTTATTCCTTCCAATCCATATATTGTTTCATGTAGAGTAAGTAAGCACACTACAGGCCATCACTATGCAGAAACCATTTTACTAGAGAGAGTGAGTAATACAACAGGAACAGGAAATACATCATAGGAACAATAGAGATGAATCATAGAATGGCAATGTGATACAGGAAACTACAATAGAGAGGAATGATAGAGCTGCATATATGGGAGACATAACACCTGTAACATATATATTAGTGTTCTTCAACCACCTGTACTTGAAAACAGCTTGATCCCTGAAACAAAGATATCTCCCAATCTCATGGGCTCCCAGAAACTGGTTAAAAACTTGGTTATTCCATAAGGCCTTTGGTGATTTATGAATAATAACACTAATAATATTTGCACTACATTGCTAATCAGATTTGGATTTTGTTGTCTTTTGTAACTTTAAATTTTAGTAACTGCCAGCCATATGTTAGACCTTTGTGTTTGGCATTGAATGATCTGGATATGGAGGACATAAGACCCAATTTTTTGCCTTGGTCTGAACAATTCCTGGCCCAGATGAGATTGGTTGCCACTATGACCTTTGCAAGACAAATGGGACTATTAAAAAGCATCAGGTGCTTTATGGATCCAGTAGGATTCTGGTAGGCCCGTGAAGAACTTCTAGACCAGGGCTGTCAAACTAGTGGCCCATGGGCCAGATGCATCATGCCTGGTTTAGCAAAGGGGAAAATGTCCCGATACATCATGTGATGCCGCCGTGACGCCATGAGTTCGACACCCCTGTTCTAGACAATCTGGTAGGCAACTTCATTGATTGCATGATTAACTGCCAGAAAGAAAAGATGACTCAGCTGTTGACATCATTGCTACTGAATGATTTCTCTCTGTTTGCCGGTCCTGATTAGCACCTTTAAAGTGGCATCTTTAACTTATAAATCCCTGCATGGCTTGACACTGAGGTTCTCATGGGAACAATTTCTTCAACCAGAAATGACATTTTCTGCAACAAGCAACTTGAATGAAAACGGTTGACAGTTTGGAGACTACAGGGAGTACACAATTTTGTTGTTGTTATTGTTATGGTCTCATTGTGGACCTGCTTCCCACCTGAGATTAAGCATGAGATGATTCTCTCTGCTTTTGGGACACAAGTTAAAAATGGAGTAATTCTAGAGGACTTTTTCTAAATTAGTTAAAATATGTTTTATCCTTCCAAATTGCTGAGAATTGCATGATTGCAACTATTTAAAAATCTGATAAATAAAAAAATAATAAAAACAGTGGATCTATTTCCAGTCTCACCAATAATTGCTTTCCTCACATGGGTGGCTAAGAAACAAGATGGGGGGGGGAGAATGTATCTTCATTAATGGCAGAAAATTATAAGGGGGGGGAAATGTAGTTGCAAGCCACACCTTTAATGTAATGAGCTCACAGTTTCACTAGATGGGATTACACAAGCAGAGTTGTACTCTGAAAAGTGGCAGCTTTTTGAGAAGGGAAGCTGACAATGCAAACCTATAAATGACTATCCAAAATAAGTCCGTTTTATTTCAACAGGATATTCTTTTGAAGCAGAAAATCTCGAGTTGCGGGCATAAAAGCAGTGGTAGGAATGCTGGTGCAGTGATCATACTTCTGAGTAAAGGCTCTTCAAACTAGAATGTAAATTCAGGTTGGCAGACGCTGTGCCTTGTGTTGTGGGGAAAAGCTGTCAGATGGAAACAAGCCATAGGAAGTGGTTTCATTTTTTTCCCTTGCAGGTGCATTTTCAATTATTTCACTGCTAGCTTAGGGACTTGCACAGGGTTCTCATAACGGTTGGCCACACAGAGATCATCTCTGAGAGGGGGGGGGAATCCTCACAGTTAATATTTTGTGTGATTCAGTTGGTAATACATTGTTGTTTTATTTTAAAGGGGATTGGGACAGAGTTCTATGCTATGCTGCTGACCTTTGGGTTGACTGGTGTGTCTCTGTTGCTATCTATAAAAGCAGTCTCTGTCTTCCATCTCTTGAAAGGAACAATATGCCTTCCCATGAGACTCTGCGAATCAAAAACTCCTTCTGTAGCCTGTACATGCAGGTAGGTTTGCCACAAAGGATTAGCTGGATCCTTTGAGAATGTGACTCCTTTCTAGAACTAGCCAAAAGAAGGAACTTTTTGCAACTGTTCTGCAAGAGCTCCAGATAGCTTTCAACTGAAGCTTAGTTCCAGGAATGGTGGGAAAGGAGATAAATTCCATTATGCTGAATAATTCTGACAAGTTTGAAATATTTTGTTTTCAAGCACAGTCATAGATGGGGTGTGGTATCTCAGTTCCAAATGGGTTGTTCCATACGGTGAATTTCAAGTTGGCTTTGGAAAAAGAAGCAAGCCTGATAGCCTTGGTTGGGGCTAAATTTACATTGGAAAAAGTCTAGGCTTGCTCAGTTAATTCAGTCCTCAGGAGCCTTCTGTGGCTTGTGTGGATGGTAGACATTTGGTGGCTCTGATTTACAATTAATCTGGATATCTACATTTGGCGATGCTGGGAGGAGGGAATGCCCTGCTGAAGACCTATGCACTATTCCGAGAAATATCTGACTGAACCTGGTGATACTTGTTTTAATTAATCCTATGTGAACTACTCATCTTAATCAAGCCACTTCTGAAAACTATAGGTAGTTCCTGTCCTGTTGATGTTGGAGGCACTGTGTAAGGCATTTCTGGGTTGAAAGGATTAGCTGGTTGCTCGGGGGATGCCCATGTGGGTTCCTTTCATGTCCAGCAAGGAGCTGAAGCTGGAGCAAGTTTTGGGAGCTCACCCTGACACACAGAAGCTCTTGGGTTCCAAACGTGGACTTGCTAACCTCCAACCCAGTGACCTGACCATATGAGGTACCACGCTCCTTCAGGTAGTTAAGAATGCTCCAACCATTGGGATTCATTGAGATGGTTTTCCAGTCAATTTCTGGCTCCAGTGGAAAGCTCATGAACTCCAAACCTAAACAGTTTGGGACCAAGCTTTTTAAAAGCTTAGATACTGTATTACACATTTTAAGATACTCAGGAGAGGCCCAGGACAAGAACAGAATTTATTGGTTGCTGCTTTGAGGACTTGAGGCTAGCTCCATTTGGGTTGATCTTCTAAAGGCAAAGCCATTTTTTTTAATCCAAGGAAACTTTTGACATTGAAGCTGATTTGCTGCTGAAGTATATTTTTCATTTGATGATTGCTATTCTTGATTTTATTCATTTTTTTCAATATTAGTTTTAATCTCTCAGTTTTAATTTCCTCCTCCTCTTCTTCCTTTATCTGGAAGAGAACTGAGTGAAAGAGGTATGATAAATTAAATTAGTAATTAAAATAGTAATTAAAATGATTACATAAATGAACAATCAGGAGAACAAGGATGACCACCTCAAGACACACAGATACTGGAAATAAGTTAATTTACATTGTTCATCATTAAGTGTTGCCCAATTCTTGTCCATGCCCCGATGTGTGTGTGTGTATGTATATGTACTGTATATGCATATGTTTTATGTGTATGTATGTGTGTGTGTGTATGTGTATACACACACACACAGTATAATGTATATGTATATGCAGGGGTGGCTGCTGGGGGTTCGCAGGGGTTCGGGAGAACCTCTAGCTAAGATTCTGTGCAGTTCGGAGAACCCCCAAATCCCACTCCTGGCTGGCCCCGCCCACCCTGCCCCACCCCTCCCAGGAGTCCCCATGCAGCCCGTTTTGGATGCAGGTAAGTGCAGGGCGCGCACAGAGGCTCGGGGAGGGTGAAAAACGGGCCTACTGGAAGTTTGGGAAGGCCGGAAATGGGCCTGTTTCCGGTCTCTAGAAGGCCTACGGAGCCTGGGGAGGCCGTTTTCGCCCTCCCAGAGGCTCAAGGAAAGCCTCCGGAGCCTGGGGACGGCAAAAACGCCCCCTGCCGTGGTGGGGTTGACTAGGCCATGCCCACCATGGCCACACCCACCCAGCAACCTGGCAGAGAACTCCTTGCTAAAAAATTTGTAGCCAACCCATGTATATGTATATGTATATTTATCTATCTATCTATCTATCTATCTATCTATCTATCTATCTATCTATCTATCTATCTATCTAT
>QLTV01002663.1:1482227-1498847 GCA_003457575.1 Thermophis baileyi
TGGATGGATGGATGGATGGATAGATAGATAGATAGATAGATAGATAGATAGATAGATAGATAGATAGATAGATAGATAGATAGATAGATAGATAGATAGATAGATGATAGATAGATGATAGATAGAATATTATTTCCCATGGTCTTGAAACTATACTATTGATATGACCTAGGAGTGCATTAGCATTTTAACTATGCACTATGTTGTTGTACTGCACTATGATTTGTATCTTTTTGCTCCTTTTCATGTGCCCATTGTTTCATTTTTCTACTATTTGGAAAATGCTGCAGCTTCCCTATGTGCATAACCATTATTTCTGTTAAAATTCATTTAGCCTAGTTCTTCATCTAATCAAGATCATTTTGACTTCAATTCAATTTTCCAAGTACTAACACCAAAATACTGCTTTACTTTGAGTTAGATCTCACATTAATGTCTTGTCAATATTGGGTACCACAGTATAAAGGAAAGTCTATAATAATCAGGTTCCAGCATGAATTGTCCACATCTTGTCATACTGTCTTCTACAAGGTGGTGACCTCACCTCTACCATGCATGATGAAGCTTTCCACCTTCTTTATTAACAAAGACTGCCTCTGATTGGGCCCAAAGCCTTGCCAATGCTCAATATGTAGTATTCTTAGTCATCCTTTGAAGCAGGATTGACAAGAAAATGGTCTCTGGGGCCATAGGGAAAAAAATCATGTTTGAAACAGATCCCAATAATATCAGGGTCCAGCAAATGCAAAAATATGTTCAGGTGAACACTAGAACCCTTTGATATAAACAACTTTTTTTTGAGATGCAGAAGAGAAAGGCTATGCTAGACACACCTGGAAATTGCATGATAACACAGCATTTAAAAAAAAATATCTATTTGTAAGAGTGTTTATTTTTAGCAGCTGCTTGTGATAAGAAAACGGAATTTGAGCTTGAACTGGCTGCATCATTTGGTATCTTATAGCTGCTGAGATTTTGTAGCTTAATGATAGCCAATTCTTATCTTCAAACCAACAATTTAAATACAGAAGTATGAGAAAAGAATCTATAATTTTGGCTAACTTTTGCTTAGCTTGTAGGATTCTGAGCCTGCTTCTCTGTAATGGAAAGCAGCCTTGATAAGCAACAGTATTCTAATCCACAAAAGTCATCCCAGTTATTTTATTTTATTTTTTTTAAAAAGATGCTTCCTACCTCAGCTTGTTTTCATAACAAAGCATTTGACTTCAGGTTAGAACAGATGTATTTGCGACTATTTGTAGTGAAATATCCACACACTGCAGTACAGCAGCAATTTACAATTGGCTGGCTGTCTCTCATCTATAGCAAACAATTAGTGAACAAAGAAGATCCCATTATATTCTTATTTTATTACAAAAGGAAACAAACAATTGAAATCAGGAGTGTAAAAAAAATAAACAACTTCAGCCTATTCCATGCAAATGTCTTGGCTGTTCAAAGCTATGATGCATTTGACGTTCCTGAAGCATCCAAATTATAAAATAGAAGAAATATGCTGTGGAGGAAGGGAATCACTTAGGAAGCCATAGCTTTCCCCAAATACTTTTCCCTTCATTCTGATGCAATGCAGAGGATGGAAGAGGTTAAAAAAAAAAAGCTGCCAAATGAAATGTTAAAAAAAATGTCCTAAAAATGAAATGTTCATTCTACTGCTCACTTTCTAAAATGAGAGATGATTGGGCTCAGGGTAAGAAATGTTTGGAAATTGGAAATAAGGGCTGCACAATATGCTGGAACCAATAAGCTTAACCCAAAGGTTCAAGTGGTGGTTTGCAATCTGCCTGTAGTTTGATGAAAAAAAGGTGCACTATAAATGCATGTATTTTGAACAGATTTAGCCATTAAGAAAAGTCTTCTGGGCAGTTTATGATGAAAATAGCAAGCAGAGAACACATCCTCTGAATACATTTCCCCAAGATGTATCTATTCTGCTTATTTAGTTTTGTTTGTGGACTGAGGGTTGATTCTGGGCTATGTTTTTTCCCCCTAGGGGACCAGCTCAGAGGTGGGTTCCTCCCGGTTTGGACCGGTTCGCCCAAGCCGGTAGCGACCCACTGGTGACATCATGGTGATGTCATGGGACCGGTTCTGTCGGTGCCGGTCCGTGGGTGCCGCCATCTTTTTTTTTTGATTTTTTTTTTGAATTTTTTTTTGATTTTTTTTCCGGGTTTTTTTTTTTCCTTGTGCTTATTAGAAGCCGAATGTTTCCAGCACTGCGCTTGCATCCCCTTCTTGTTTTCTGCTTTTTTTTGGGGGGGGGGTTGGAAATTTATTTTTGGGAATTTTTTACCAGGTTTATTTTCTTCTGCGCATGCGCAGAAGCTGAGTTTCTGGCACTGCGCATGCGTCACCATCTTGTTTTTGGATTTTTTTGGGGGGAATTTTTTCAGATTTTTCGGCACTGCGCATGCGCGGGAGGAAGCGAACCGGCAGCGAGGTAAGTTAGAACCCACCCCTAGACCAGCTGTTGCCGAGAACAAGACTACCACTGGGTGCTAAGGATGGGCAGAAAGGCAGGCCGCTGTGGGATTCTGCTGCTGAATAATGTTGCTGCTAGTGCCTCCCATCGATGGATACCTTTGCCTCTGCCTACTGAATTACTGGCTTACTCATTTGTGAGACACTGGAACTTTGGAGATGTGAACAGTGGAAAGGGAAGGGAGGGTGATAAAAGAGTGGCAGGCTACTGTGGACTCCCTTCCTCTGTGGAGGCCACCTTTGAAGAATAGCTAGAAGCTTCATCTCATAGAGAATGCAGTGCCATGTGCAATGATGTGTTACCTCTGCTGTGCTAGCTGGATTGGTTGCCAGTTTGCTTCTTGGACTGATTTAAGCTGCTGGTTTTCATCTTTAAATTCTTCATGACATGGGAGTAGATTATCTCCCTGATTACATCAGATTACATCATTTGTAATCTGGCAGAGATGTTATGTTGCAGATACCACCTGCTAGGAACTTATATTTGGTGGGTACCAAGAGGAAGGACTTTTCTGCCATGGCCGAAAAGAACATTAGGTTAGCTCCCTCCCTCTTGATGTTCTGGAATTTCCTCAAGATCTGGTTATGCCATCAAGCCCCAGGGCATCTGGAGACTTGTTTAGATGTCTGCACTTATTAAGGTGGATGCACTCATTCTCTCACTCTGTCCTCTCTAATTTGTTTAATGTTGCCTTTTTATATAAAAACAACATACATATATGTATTTTAATGTAATTAGTGTACGCCACCTAGAGTCAGTTATTGTATAGGTGGTACTCAGGGGTGGGTTCTGGCTTACCTCGCTGCCGGTTCACTTCCTCATGTGCTGCGCGGGTGCGCTGCGCGGGTGCGCTGCGTGGGTGCGGGCACGCTTCACACGCACGTGCGCAGTGCTAAAAACTTAGCTTCTGCGCATGCGCAGAAGCAAAAAACAAGATGGCGGTGCCATAGGCGCCGCCGAGAGAGCCAGTTTGGGGGCGTGTCCAGCCAGCCATCGCTGCCGGTTCGGCAAGCGGGGGAGAATTCCCGCTACTGGTTCTATAGAGCCGGTCCGAACCAGCAGGAACCCACCTCTGGTGGTACTTGACTGAATAGCAGTAAATGCAAGAGGGATCTTGGAGACCTAGTGGACAATCACTTAAATATGAGCCAGCAATGTGCTGTACCTGCCAAAAAAGCCAACACAGTGTAGGCTGCATTAATAGAGGGATAGAATCAAGATCATGTAAAGTGCTAATACCACTTTATAATGCCTTGGTAAGACCACACTTGGAATACTGCATTCACCATGATGTAAAAAAGATGTTGAGAGTATAGAAAGAGTGCAGAGAAGAGCAACAAAGATGATTAGGAGAGTGGAGGCTAAAACATATGAAGAACGGTTGCAGGAATTGAGTATGTCTAATTTAATTAAAAGAAGGGCTTGGGGTGACAGGGTAGCAGTGTTCTAATATCTGAGGGGCTGCCACAAGGAACAGATGGTCAACCGATTCTCCAAATCACCTGAAGGCAGGACAAAAAGTAATGGATGAAAACTAGTCAAGGAGAGAAGCAACCTAGAACTAAGGAGAAAATTTCTAACAGAACAATTAATCAGTGAAACGACATGCCTCCAGAAGTTGTGGATGTTCCAACACTGGAAGTTTTTAAGAAGAGATTGTACAACCATTTGTCTGAAATGGTATAGGGTTTCCTGCCTGAGAAGGAGGTTGGACTAGAAGATCTCCAAGGTCCCTTTCAAATCTATTATTCTGTTATTTTGTTATTTCTCATGAGATTGGCTATATTTATTTATTTAAATGTATTTGCTACCCATCTCACCACAAGGTGACTTTTGATTACTTTATTAATTTGATTAATAATTTTTCCCAACACTTATTTATTCCTATATTATTTTAAAAGTCCAGCTTCAAGTCCATTCTTTCTCATGAGCAAAATGAATATCTGCTAAGCTGACACCTACTACTAATACCTCTCTGAAAGTTTGAGCTTATCTATTAATTTGTTGTTGTTTTTGGTAACAGGCTTACTTCCCCAAATTTGCAAACCATATGCATATATGAAAAAATAATTTTAATGCCCTTAGAATTTCAGAACTGATCATACTATGGGTGTAGAGCCCTTTGCAATTACGAAGGAATAATTATCAAGTAGTATGTAATTACCAAATATACAAATATTAGCAAGAACAGTGTGAAAAGAACATGTAGACAGTTAAAATATTTTAACACACACAGTATAATCAATGTAAGCATGAAGCTATTATTTTAATCTGGAAAAACAAAAAAACAACATGAAATTTACACACACACACATAATTTCTGCAAAAAAAATGTTAAAAAAAGAATTTAAAAGGAAAAAATAGGGAAGGAGAAAGGGCAAACAAGTAAGGAAAAAAGAAAAGAAATAGAAAAAAGGTAACTGAAACTTTCTTTGATACAGTTGCAAATATAAAATAACCCTGGAATTTCCATTAGACCTATGCATTTAAATTGACAAAATTTTAAATCAGGACAAGATAACATGGTCTAGATTTTGTTTTTTGGGGTGATGTAATAGATTAGTCTGAATTTATTTTATTTTAACTTGGGGCTTCCACAAAGTTTCAGTCTTTTTTCTCTAAAAGCTCATAGCAACCACATGTGAGTGAGTTGGGGAGAGAAGTTACACCACTTTATAAAAAGGAATTATAGTCAATGATTAATAGTTCAGACTGAGATCATCCTTGTGATCATGTCACCATCAGCTCCCATAATAAATCACAGTGTTTTATAAATTGGAGAAATTGTATGATTGCTAGATCTACTATACAACTATACTTCTTCACTACCAGTTTTTGAGTTGCAGTAGTAAATTAAGGATTGGCAACTTATTTATTTTATGAGAAGAGAAAAAACTCAGATAAGTTAATAATTTACTTTTATACTTGATGGCAGTCCTCCATGTCATAGTTTCTCCATTCTCCCCCCCCTCCCCCCCCTAGGAAAAATATCTCAACCTACTTGAGGTTTCACAAAGACATATACCTCCAATCAGGGGTGGGTTCCACTTATCTTCCCTACCGTTTTGCATCGCGGTGGAAGTAATACCAGATGTGGTATTAATTTACATCTGCAGTGTGTTAGCTTATAGCCAGACACCTGCAATTGGAAGTCCAAATGTGCCACCACCATACTATATCATCAGGCAGATTAGATACTGGAGTCAGAGTTGCACAATGTATGAAGCAACAAGACACAGGCTACTATACAGATGACCAGCAATGTTGTAGTGTAAGAGTCTCTTAATCTCACTGCATGCATTTTAATTCTGTCCAAGTATGGAACTGCTTTTGCACCAAAATAATTGGTTATACCTCTTCTTTCCTACTGCACCTATCAATTATATAAGAACCCAAACCTATGGCATAGCACAAGGATTGAAGGATTTGGGGCAGATCCTTGATTTGCAGCAAAACAGCACTAAAAGCCAATTAACCTGAAATTGCACTATAAGTTCCCCATCAACAATGGATTAAAAGAGATGGCAAGCAGGCTGCTTCAGCAAAAAAAGATTCACAGACAATACTTACACGGGAAAAAAATAATTGCACTTAGACCAGGATTTCACCACTTGCTTTCAAAAAATAAGCAGACGCATCTTGAAGAGTATCTTCTCAAGGGATATTGAACCCAGTTCCTCTGGGACTTGAAATACAGGCATAGATAGTCACTTGAAACTGTAGCAGAAATATGGCTGTTATCTGTGCAATTGTGGTCTATCTTTTTCAGGAGATCAACTCTTCTCTTTCTGTCATTTTGTAAAAATGAAAATAAGGAAAGCTAAGGGGGAAAAAAATCATACAGTATTAAAGGTAAAGGTTCCCCTCACACATACGTGCTAGTCATTCCCAACTCTAGGGGACGGTGCTCATCTCTGTTTCTAAGCCGAAGAGCCAGCGCTGTCCGAAGACGTCTCTGTGGTCATGTGGCCGGCATGACTAAACACCAAAGGCGCATGGAACGCTGTTACCTTCCCACCAAAGCTGGTCCCTATTTTTCTACTTACATTTTTACATGCTTTTGAACTGCTAGGTTGGCAGAAGCTGGGACAAGTAACGGGAGCTCACTCCATTACGCGGCGCTAGGGATACAGTATTAGGCTTGTTTAATGTCTTGTATTGGGGGTAAAATGAACAACCAGGGACAGTATTTCACAAGAAGTCTCTGGCCCAGGAAGCTTTTAAATTTGTGGACTTATACTTGTTAAGGAGATCTGGTTTTATTTATTTTATTTTATTTTATTTATTTGTCAAACATGTACAAGATAGCAGGTATAGGTATAAACATAAACATAATCAAAGTGAATACAGATAGATGAGGACAATAGGACAGTAGGACAGGGACGGTGGGCACGCTGGTGCGCTTATGCACGCCCCTTACAGACCTCTTAGGAATGGGGTGAGGTCGACAGTAGACAGTCTAAGGTTAAAGTTTTTTGGGTTTGGGGAAGAAACCACAGAGTCAGGTAGTGAATTCCAGGCATTGATTACTCTGTTGCTGAAGTCGTATCTTCTGCAGTCGAGTTTGGAGCGGTTTACATTACGTTTGTCTCTATTGCGTNAGTTGTCTAAGCCCAAAATTTCAAGTCTTGTGGAATAAGGTATTCTGTTGCGAGTGGAGGAGTGGAGGACTCTTCTCGTGAAATATTTTTGGACTCTCTCAATTGTATTAATATCTGATATGCAGTGCGGGTTCCAGACAGGTGAGCTGTATTCGAGAATTGGTCTAGCAAACGTTTTGTATGCTCTAGTTAGCAGTGTAATGTTGCCAGAGAAGAAGCTATGCAGGATTAAGTTGACTACTCTTCGTGCCTTTTTGGCAATGTTGTTACAGTGGGCTTTGGCACTTAGATCATTAGATATGAGTACTCCAAGATCCTTGACAGAATGAGGGTCGTCTACAAGGTCGTGTCCTCCAAGCTTGTATTTTGTGTTCTTTTTGAGCTAGGATAAGAAAAAGAATGCAGAATTCAGGCAGTTGCTTGAAGCAGAGGTGAAATTTATTTCCAAAAGCACAATACAGACAGGTTTATGACAATTTGCTGTGGCCAACTCACCATGGCCAATTTACCACAGGACAACTCACCATGGCCAATTCATTGTGGAACAACTTGCGTGGGACCAGAGTTATATGAAAGAAATGGTAGAATAGAATCATTAAAGAAAGGATGCAAAAGAAGGGAGAAAATTAAATGTGAATGACAACAAAACAATGTTTAATTACTTTAAATACTTAAATTGAATTGTTGAATTGTCCCCATGGTGAGTTGTACCGCAGCAAGTTGGCCATGGCGAATTGTCCTGTTCCGATACAGAGTACCAAGTCAGCAATCAGAGATGGACACTCAGCTGTCCCTTGCAAACTCTTTACATAGGAAAATCTTGCCTTTGTTCTCTGAAAAGCCCACCCTTTAGGAATTCTTAGAAAGTGTAATTGAATTGTAATTTTCCTGCCCAATTAGCATTATGGGTAGAAATGGCAGTGTCAAGGAGAAAAGGATCCTTTGTTTATTAATGGGTGGAATCTCTGGCATCCTGAAATGAATGTTTACCTGAATGGGCTGCTGCCTTTGATCAATTCCAACCTGTTTGTCAAGTTTATTACCTTTCTTTCAAATGTAAGTCCTAACCTTTTGCCCAGGAAATGGCTGGGAGGTTTGAATGAGAGAAACAGAGGGAAGATTGAATGGCAGGGAGAGTTTGATTTCCTTCCTACACATCTTAACCGAAATGTTGTCTGTACTTATTATTGCTTGACATTAAAAATACAGTAGTTTTTTTTTTTTAAGAATATACATCAGTAAGAAAATACATCTTAAAAATAGAGGACATTGCAACAAAAGGAGGCAAAAATAAAATAATCTGGATCTTTTTTAAAAAAAGGAATCAAGTCAGGAAATGTTACCAACAAGACCCAAATATATAAAACAGGAGTCCTATGTGAAAACACAATCCTTCTTATATGAAAGTGTTGCCAGAGGGTCATTAACAAGCCTTTACTTTGGGAAACAGGCAGCAAAAAGAGACCAACAATAGACAAGACTTCAAAGCAGCCTAGCCAATACTTCCCAACACAAAGAATTACACCAGAAAAGGTAAAAATAGATCAGTACTCAATTGCGGCTCACCAGAAGGAGGAACTATTACAAAGAGAAAAACAGAAAATACACCTAAACACAAACAGCAGAAAGACTTCCAAAATACTTTGCAAGGAATATAGATGGATTTCTGAATAGTGCTATTCTTTCCTCTTTATGCTAGTAGTCCGTTCAAAGCAATTTTATCTGCTTTTGTAGATACAGGGAATCTGGAAACCTTAATTGATCATCGGCAATTAAAGAGATGTTAGGATTTAACTTCCATTGTGTTTGTAATGAAGACTGGCAAACCAACCTTTACTGCCAACCCAAATCAGGAAATAGTGTGTCTTTTACAGGGCTCAGGCACAGGTAAATCAAACTTTGAGGCCATCATATTTCCTAAAGCTGACTCCTCAATGTTTAAATCTGAAAATGAGGATGACCCAAAGATGAATAAGTCCGACTTGGGACTCCATCACAAGACACACTGGATAAACCTGTTACCCATCCACAGATTCTGAAACAGCCTAAGGATAATGAAACTTCAGCTCCAGCCAGCTTCATCATAGCTAGTATTCTCATCTTGTAGGTTACCTTTGTTTTTTTATTATTATTATTTTGTTAGCTATTATATTTAGGAGCACAGGAGAATATTGAGTATTCAGAAGTACAGAATAACAGAGTTGGAAGGGACCTTGTAGGTCATCTAGTCCAACCCCCTGCTGAAGCAGAAAACCCTATAACATTTCTGAGAGATGGCTGTCCAGTCTCTTCTTGAAAGCTTCCAGTGAGGAAGCTCCCACAACTTCTGAAGGCAAGCTGTTCCATTGGTTGATTGTTCTCACTGCCAGCAAATTTGTCCTTTCTAAGTTGAATCTCTCCTTGATCAGTTTCCATCCATTGTTCCTTGTCTGGCCTTTGGGTGCTTTGGAAAATAGCCTCTCTGACAGCCTCTAAAAATATTGGGACACTGCTATCATGTCATCCCTAGTCCTTCTGTTCACTAGACTAGCCATGCCCAGTTCTTGCAACCATTTTTCATATGTTTTAGCCTCTAGTCCTCTAATCATCTTTGTTGCTCTTCTCTGCACTCTTTCTAGAGTCTCTACATTTTTTATAGTGTGCTAACCAAAACTGGATACAGTATTCTAGGTGTGGTCTTACTGAAGGCTTTATAGAGTGGTAGTAGTACCTCAAGTGATCTTGATTCAATCCCTCTGTTAATGTTAATGAATATTCATTGAAGAATACTTGAGTCTCTGTCCCTATTTCTTCTCTAGTAAGTCCCAGGACTCTTCCCTTACATTTTAGACCAGGGGTCGCCAACCTTTTGGACCCCACTAAATTCACAATTTTAAATCCCGCAGACCACAAATATGAATTTTTCAAAAAGATAAATAGTATTTAGTGCAATATAAAAAATAGTATTTAGTATAAATAGTATTTAGTGCAATATAAAAAATGCAAATAATTTTTCTGTGGACCACCAAAATTTTCTTGCAGACCACCAGTGGTCCGCAGACCACCAGTTGGTGACCACTGTTTTAGACTACACCTAGTCCCTTGCTAGATATAGCTTTTCTATTTGAGCAAATATAGTTGTTTGAATAATATGTGTGCTAGTTGTGTGAGAGGGAATGAAGTTGGGGTTGCAGTCTACACTTTGGAAGCCACCCAGAGTAATTTGTTAAGATGAGAGTCTATAGCAGGGGTGTCAAACTGGTGGCCCATGGGCCGGATGGGTCACACGCAGACCATGCCCACCCCAGATCCGTGAAGGGAAAAAACATCATGAAACGTCATGTGACTGCAATGTGATGCCGCAAGTTTGACACCCATGGTCTATAGCAGGGGTATCAAACTCACATTGTCATGGCAGCATCATGTGATGTATCGGGACTTCCCCCCTTCTCTAAACTAGGTGTGGGCGTGGCCAGTGCATGACGCATCCAGCCCACAGGCGGGGAATTTGACAGCCCTGGTCTATAGCAATGAAATAAATAATTATAAATAAATAAAAGCAGCTGCAGTCAGGCAGAAATGCTTCCCACTTCCTTCATGCATTCATACATTAACTTACAACTGTACTCAAAAAGTGTCCAAGCTGGTGTTGCAGCTATATGTGTAAATTGAGCCACACCCAGGCATTTTCAAGGACATATGGTCATATGGACATATGGACATAGAGCAACAGCCTCACCCCATGCAGGCCTTTTATTCACAAAAACAAAGACTGAATGGAAAAAGAGGTGTAGGAAGAAAGGTGATAAACAAGAGGCAAGCAGATGGGGAAGCAGATGCAATGTCTAGAGACTGGCGGCTCTTACAAGAAAGCAAGAAGACTATCCTTCAACTACCAGGACCCCAAGCTAAAGTGAGCTGGATATCCTGGTGGGAGTCCTGCCCAAAGTTTTGTCAGGAAGTTGGTAGCAATTAGAAAAGGAACAACCATACCGAAGACGCACTTCATCCAATTTGTGCAAGAACTTTTGGGAAACATCAAAGGTTGTATACTACCTTATGGACTTTGAGACATATTGAACTCAGTATTAAAAGACTGAGTATAAAGGACTGAGTATTAAAGGCATATTTATGTGGCAACATCACCTTGCAAAACCAAGAAGGTTGGAGTTGACCCAAAGATTCAATGGGTGGAGTTGAACAGGAATAGCCTGTATTGGGATAGGTGTGTGCTCCAATAAAACTATGCTGTGGTGTTTCCTCTCCTTAAACAGAACCCCCACCCTCACTGGTTGCTTGCCTAAAGAAATGGTACTCAGGTATGTTAATCTTGGAGCTTTAAGTCAATATGAACTTAGCTGTTCTCTTGACTATACCTTGCCTTTTTATTTTTACCTTTTTTTATATTTAAGCAATGCCAATAGGTCAGTTCCACACGACCTCTTCTTGTACTATGCTTTGCATATTTTGGTAGCAATGATTGGGAAACTGATGCTGACTCTATCAGACACTAATGTAATCACTGACTTCATTTGTTAAACTTTCCAAGGACCAGCTGTGAAGTGTTAATTGGGAAATCGCTATCCCTGGACACCTGCAATGATAATATTTAGAAATGTATTGCTTATCAAGTAGAGCATGGGATCCTGGACAGCTAGCAATGTAGCCCCTCAAGATCATAAACTTTTAGCATTATTATAGCAATAGCACTTAGACTTATATACTGCTTCATAGTGCTTTCCAGCCCTCTCTGAGCAGTGCCTCCCTTCTAAGCTTGCACGAGCTGTAACGTCAAATTGCCTAAGAACACATTACTTGCTCAAGATCAGTCAACCAACTTTGTACTTGTATAGAGCTGAAAACCTGGATCTCCCCATAGCAATAGCACTTAGACTTATATACCAGTTCACAGTGCTTTACAGTCCTCCCTAAGCAGTTTACAGAGTCAGCATATTGCCCCCAACAATCCGGGTCATCATTTTACCCACCTCGGAAGGATGGAAGGCTGAGTCAACCTTGAGCGGGTGAGAATCGAACTGCTGACAATCAGCAGAATTAGCCTGCAATACTGCATTCTAACCATTGCACCACCACAGCTCCTAAAATTACAGTATGTGATTTTAATATTTATATATGTTAGTGATTTTAGTGATATTTATATATGTTAACTATATTATATATTTTATATGTGGCCTAAGACCTCTTCGCTCAGTGTGGACCAGGCAAACCAAAAGGTTGGACACCCATGATGTAAAGCCAGGAGAAAGGTATAGGGATTAGGGAACTGAGTCCCATACATACCAAAACATACCCACTCAAGTTAATCATTTGTATGGATTGGTAAATGGCTCCATAAACTATCTGAGATTGTGAAATAACATTTGCATAATACTCTATCCCATCCTTCATACTGTTGTTAACTGTGCTCAGTATATGTGAGTTCTATCTGTGTTATGTTTCTTTTTCACTAAACCTCTCTCTTTCGTGGTGAACCCATCCTATCATTTCATCAGGCAACAGGATAGAGAAGGAGAAAATTTCATTACAAGTACAGCAGCTTTTGAGATGAACTGTAGATGACTCTCATTTACCCTCCTACCCTGTTTTCAACTGAGATGAGTTTAGAAATGGAAGCATTTAGAGGTTTCGCTTAAGAGTAATGGCACGCCAAATAATAGAAACAATCAGTTATTGCCAATCTCACTTATAGGAGATTGTATTTTCTATCAACCCAAGCATTTGTCCTCAGCTCATTTGTTATTAGGGTGTTGTCTGATTTTCCATTTCAATAGCTGTGAAGAGAAGTTCATAAAAGCTGGATGTTTAAGTCCCCGGAGGTCTACATCTATCAGAGAAAGAATGTCCAGTAGTTTTTGGGCAAGTTACAGAGTCTTATAGTACCAGATGTCAGCTCAAACTGAAAGGTTAATAGGGCAACCAGGCTCATGCACACACACACACACACACACACACACACACACACACACACACACACACACACACAAAACAACCTATGTTTTTTACACATTCCTAACAACAACAACAACAAAAAATTCCACATCCCTTTCACAGGTATCTGCAGACTACCAAGATCACATTGTGATACAAACCTCAACCTTCTGACATCTGATATAGGCACAACAGTTTGCATCATGAGATCAGGTTGTCTGTTTTGATCCTTCTCGCCCTTCCCCATAAGCTCCTGTGATCCTTTACTTAGAGATTTATTTCTCTCTTCAGGATTCCACTCGTATTTAGTGAGCAAGACCTAAGATGGCATACAGTAGAAACAAATAATGTAAAGAAAAGTAAAAAAAAAAAACAATTATACCATTAATACCAGCTATTAATAAGGATAGTGATGAAAATGACAACCTTTCTAGAGAAGGGGATGATCATCATCCAGTCAGTATATTCATGAAAATGCTATTTTTCATAATCTGTAAAAGCCAACAACCCTAGAAACTCTCTGACAAACTCGCGGGGAATCAGTCTTTTGTTTACCTCTGATGGATCCTTGGACTGAAAAGGGAAAAACCCATGACTGGAGAATGGCCTAGAACATGGGTGTCAAACTTGCGGACTCACGTTGCCATCACGAGATGTTTCACAACATTTTTCCCATTCGTGGAATTGGGGTGGGCGTGACCTGTGCATGATGTATCTGGCCAGCAGGCTGCCAGTTTGACACCCTTGGCCTAGAAGAACCAACCAAGGCCTCTAACAATGTTCCTGACTATGAGGAAAATATGCTGAAAGCACATCTGGATTTCAAAAATAGCCAATGCCTAAAAGTGGAAATCAGATTAAGCCTCTTGCAACACCTTACAAAATTATTGACTTTTGGGCTCAGAGGCTATAAACTGGTGCATGAAATCACATCCAGGGGTGGGTTCTAACTTACCTCGCTGCCGGTTCATTTCCTCCTGTGCCGCGTGGGTGCGCCGCGTGGGCGTGCATTGTGGGCGTGCCGCGTGGGCGTGCATTGTGGGCGCACCACGTGGGCACGCACGTACATGCGCAGTGCCAAAAAATAAAAAAATATTTTTTTAAAAAAGCCAAAAACAAGATGGCAATGCATGTGCAGTGCCGGAAACTCGGCTTCTGCGCATGCGCAGAAGAAAATAAAATAAAATAAAAATTCCCCCCCAATTTTTTTTTTCAAAAAAAAATTCCAAAAAAAAGATGGCGGCGCCCACGGACTAGCACCGACCAAACCGGCTCTGTAATGTCACCAGCGGGTCACTACTGATTCGGGCAAACTGGTCCGAACTGGGAGGAACCCACCTCTGATAACATCCCTATATGTCACAATGTTCTACTACTTTTCTTCAACTACTTGCAAATGCAGTTCTGGTTGTGACTTCACAGAGGCTTACCCTATTAATTAACTATTAAGTCTGTCCCTGGCATGATATCAGATTACCAGAGACTATCAAGGGATCTTTATCTATCCCAAAGTCTCCGGGAGTTGGGCAGTGTAAAAATTAAATAAATTTATTTGTAGTCATTCTTGGTTATGATTTCACATGTTTCAGTAGGCCCCTAGATCATCTTTTTCTTTTCTTTTTTTTTTCTTTTGAAAAAAAATTCTATGTGGCTGCTTGAAATTGACAAAGTTGGTTTTTGTGGTATTTCTGGCTAGGAACTCTTCTTTTATTATAAACTTGTGTTCTCTTCTTCTCTGTGATTCTTTCTCTGTACATTACAGTCTCTGAAATAAGCCATTAAACAGTTACCGCTCTGTGAAGTCACAACCAGAACTGCCCTTTGCAAACAGTAGGAAAAAAGCAATAGAACATTGTGATATATAGGGATCTGTTTTAATGCACCAGTTTAAATCAAAATCATATCAATCTTTATTATGCTAATAGACCAGCATAACTGTGATCGTTATTCTTCTTCATGTCTCCTTTACTTTTCATTGTCCCATTGATCTGTTATGTTTTTTTGCCTGGAGAAGCAGGAAATGGGACATGAAGAAAAATACCTATATTGCCTGCTTTCTCTTCTGAGGCAGCACTAACAGTTTATGAAAGTTGCACTCATTAACATTGCCAAGGAAAAAAGAGCAGCATGGATATAAATGTAAGAGGTGACAGAAGAAGAGAAGATCCAGGAGAATGTAACATCAACAGCATTCTTTGGATTGCAGGTTTAGCACTGTTTCAAAAGTGTTTATGAGGCCTTGCTGTTGGATGGGAGAGTTATGGTATATAACTGCACTCCTTGTATACAGGAACTGCGATGCTCCAATACTCTAGATAAACATCTTTTTAGAAATTAATAGAAACCTTTGGGAAAAATAAAGGATAGAAATATGTGGGTATCTTGTATTCATTCTAAAAGAAAAGACTTGTATTCATTCTAAAAGAAAAGATTTTATTCAACTTGTTTTACTTTTTCTATTTCTTCCTCCCAAACCCAACCCAACGCAAAGATAATATTAGAAGAACCCCAGGAGTTTGTTTTTTTTTAAAGGGTAGGAAAGCAGCATGAGTAATAGAACATGAGGAAGAAGCCATAGTGGGGGAAACATTTTTTTCTCTTTTTTGGTCTCTAAATGTTTTCTAAGCCTTCACATCCATAATTGCATAGCTAACAGCATGTGCAAAACAAATCTGTGGATATAAACCCTAACCTATCTTACTGTATATGGAATGACAAACAATTTTGAATGACTGAATTCATAACCTCTCTGGGTTACATAACCTCTTTAGTTTCCAGCCTAGCTTATAGTTAAATCAAACCACCTTATTCTCAAATCAAGATGGGCTACAGTTCAGCTTGTGATACTTGAGACTTGAAAGAACCAGTAAAGCTTGTATTATTAGTTTTCATCAACAAAGCATATAGAGGACATAAAGAGATTATAGTAGCTTCAATATTTTGATTTCTGTTTTATGGCTCCTCCTTTTTTCTCAAAAAGTAGAGTAAAAATTATGTGAAGTTTATGTGTAACATACTCTGATACATCACCTAAAGTCTAGCAGAATTCATTAACTTCTGTGGCTTTCTTGAAGCAAAAAGCAAATTCATAAAAATAGATTGTGAAGTAAACAAGACCGGTTATGTGAGTATGGGCAAGGTATTTGAAGAATATTACTCTCCATAGTAAAACAAAACAAAATAAAAATAACAACAACATACCAGTTACTTTCTGCTTGCCTCACCATGAAGACAGGCCATCTATCATTTTAGGAAGGTAGGAACGGATGATGTCCTCATAAATCTGCCTTTAAGCTACTGTGAAGATCATCTCTCTGGAATTTCACAGTTCCACATCAAAGGATGTTCTTCCCTCTCCCTGGTGTAAGATGGGTAGCTTGGTCCACCTGCCCTGATTCACAAATGCCTCCATTCCAATAGGTTGTCATCTGCTTTGGTGGACATGTCCTATGGTCTTTCTTGCTTGCCCTCAGCAGCCATTTTGTACCTCAGGATCTTTTGTTTTGCTGTGTTGTTTTATAGTCTCGGCCATGATACAGAAATTGGCCCCCATTTTCTTTTTTTTAACGAATCCTGAAATGCCTGAGATAT
>QLTV01002663.1:1499061-1521916 GCA_003457575.1 Thermophis baileyi
CTGCTGAGTTTTCCCTTCTGGTCTAAGTGACAGGAAAACTTTTGTCCCTTTTTTTTTTTCCTGGACCTCCTTAAAAGACTTACTTACTGAAAGGAAGGCAGTTGGTATTTGCTTTGATAGCTCAAATGGAAGAGGTAGAGAAATCCACCAGTCACGAAATTGGTCATGCTGGTTTGGACAGGACATTTGGCCATCACTCTGGTTTATGTGGAAGATGGGGTGGGGAGAGGGGAAGAATTTCTAAAGCTTGCCACATTTCCATCTGGTTTATGCATGGGAGACATGAAGCTGACCATTCAAGTATGGAAAAAGTACTTTGTAGAATTCTGGCTCTTGTTTTCCTAGAGTAAATGCTGTAGCTTTTTATTTATTTATTTTGCAATGAGCTGGGCAGAAGTAGAATTTAGAGGACATACTGGGATAGGACCATTTTCAAAATGATTGACATGGAAGGATTGCCTATTCATAAAATGCTTGCCAGCCAAAAATCACTCCTTTATCAAAAGACAAATTGATAAGGTCAGTCAGAAGATAACCATTTACCAGAAAGACTGGCCTCCCTATCCTTTCACTCCAATCTTTTGTGAAGCTCTTGCCCCATATCTTATATTAAGCTCTGTTATGCCAGGAAAATGCACCAGGGTCTCTGGATGAATCCTAGAATTATGAATAATCTCAAGGGTTCTTGTCTCTTCTATCTATGCATGAAGAATCAATAACGGTATCATAAAAATGCACCTCTGGTTCACATTTATGATATTCCCTTTAATCTTTAAGAATATATATATTCATGAAATATTTTAGTTTCTCAGGCAGAAGGGGGAAACAGGTTAGCTTTTCTCTTCCCCACAAATACTGGATTTCTAACAAATGATAAGTCAACAGAGCATGACAGTTTTGGGGGCAGATGTAATAAATAACTTGCCCCAAAATAATATCTTTACTCTGTGTTAACTACAATTTACTACTGTCCTTGGTGTCCTGAGTCACAGTTTCTAATAGATGCTTAAGGCAGTCCATCTTTATTAATTTCAATATGAAAGACTTATCTGCTCCTATTAGAATAATTTGCATAAAACCTAGCTACTCAGAGGATTTAATACTTTTTGGAATGTTGTGATGTGGTTCTTGGCAGCTTATAAACGTAACAGCTATGCATTTTAATATGTATTAGACAAGACTAATCAGAAAATGCATCTGCTACCTTTTTAATGATGTGGGAGCACCAACTGAGCACCTTAAGAGATAAAAAAAACTCTCTAAAAACATAGCATGTGAATACTCAAAATCCATATTTGATTTCATGTTTCAAATAAACGAAAGTGATTCAGTTACATTTTATTTATTTCAAAATGCATACCTAATCTGAATGTAACAAATTAGTCAGGATATGTACGCAATAAGACAGAAAATGGGAATGTTGTCAGAAAGGATGAAATGAATTTGCAAATCCACAATCCTGAGAATTAAAAATTATTTACCAGACAGAGTTTCCTTTCCTTTCAAATTAATCCAAATATCCCTATTTGCAACATAGGCTTTATTAGTGACAGGCAGAAATATTCTTTTTCATCTTAAATGGTTCTCATTCATGGGGAATCTTTTGTGCTCTCTGACCTTGGCTGTTGTTGTTTTGCAGACATTTCATTACCCAAACTAGAGCTACCCAAATTATCCAAACTAAGTAACATCAACTTCATGATGTTACCTAGTTTGAATAATGTAATGTTTGCAAACAACAACAACAACCAAGCTCAGAGAGCACTAAGGACCCCTCATTTCAACGTTGAGCTACAAGCATTCTCTTCTTTCAATTCTCATTCAAATTGATTTTGCTTTTGAAATTTTGGAAAAGGAAAGGAGAATTTTGGGTGGAATATGGTGTCCTTCCACATATTTATAGATGACTTGGCAAGAAATATGTCTGAATGTCTGGTTTTACATTGAACAATTATCTTTTCTGAGATGTGCAACCTCCTTAACTCCCCACTTCTTACTTTAATCCCAAGGGAAACTATCAAGAGAAAATTCCTTCTTGGGGCTTTTTAAATAATAATGCTGTTGTCAATACTAGCAGGTGAGTCCTGCTAGTGTAAAAGTATTGGACAATTCATCATTTCCATGAGAAACTCAAAGAAATATTCCATTCATTATTGATGAGGTAGCTATGGAGTCAGTAAATTCCTGTCTTTCATTAACATCAACTCTCCAGTAGCATGCAGTCATTCTGATGCTTCTCCTTCAATGAATGTCCAAAGTAAAATAAGAAAAAAACTCTTCTCATTTGATTTTTTTCTAGTTTGGAGAATGCGGGCAACATGAGAGGTTTCAAAGGACAAGAAAGATGTATAGCAGTGTTCCAATATCTAAGGGGCTACCACAAAGAAGAGGGGGTCAACCTATTCTCCAAGGCACCTGAAGGCAGGACAAGAAGCAATGGATGGAAACTAATCAAGGAAAGAAGCAACCTAGTACTAAGGAGAAATTTCCTGACAATTAGAACAATTAATCAGTAGAACAAATTGCCTCAAGATATTGTGGGTGCTCCAACACTGGAGGTTTTTAAGAAGAGATTAGACAAGTACTTGTCTGAAACTGTATGGGGTTTAATCAGAATAGAGTTGGAAGGAACTTTGGAGGTCTTCTATTCCAACCCCCTACTCAACCAGGAGATCCCATACCATTTCAGATAGATGGCTGTCCAGTCTCTTCTTAAAAATCTCCAGTGATGGAGCACCCACAACGTCTGAAGGCAAAGCTGTTCCACTGGTTAATTGTCCTCACTGTTATAAAGTTTCTCCTTACTTCCAGGTTGCTTCTCTCCTTGAACAGTTTCCATCCATTGTTTCTTGTCTTGCCTCCTGGTGCTTTGGAAAATAAGTTGACCCCCTCTTCTTTGTGGCAGCCCTTCAAATACTGGAATATTGCTATCATGTTACCCCAGTCCTTCTTTTCTCTAGACGGACCATATCCCATTCCTGCAACCATTCTTCATATGTTTTTGTCTCCAGGCCTTTAATCATCTTAGTTGCTCTTCTTTGCACTTTTTCCATAATTTCAACATCTTTTTTTGTAATGTGGTGACCAAAACTGGATGCAGTATTCCAAGTGTGGCTTTACTAAGGCTTTATAAAATGATACTAATACTTCATGTGATTTTGATTCTATGCCTCTGTTTATACAACCAAGGATAGTATTAGCTTTTTTTGGCTGCCGCCACACACGGCTGGCTCATATTTAAGTGATTGTACACTAGGTCCCCAAGATCCCTCTCACAGTTACTGTTTTTGAGCCAGGATTCGCCTACTCTATACTTGTGCCTTTTGTTTTTCCTGCCTACGTGTAAAACCTTGCTTTTCTTCATTTCATGTTGTTGGATAGGGCTTATTGTTCAAGTCTGTCAAGATCTTTTTGGACCCTGAGCTTGTCTTCTTTTGCTTGAGCAGGGGATTGGATTAGAGGTCCTTTCCAACGTAGTTATTCTGTTACCTGAAAATGCCATCAATAGCACCCATTGGCATTTTGAACAAGCTGGAAATTTCTGTGAGATAAATTGTATTGCATATAAATTGTAAGAGCAAGTTGGAAAAACCAGAAACCTCCTTTGCTAGGGAAGATAACTTTGACAAACTGCATAGCAGAAAAATATCAGAGAGGGTTTTTAACAGCAATTCATGTTATTTATTTGTTTGTTCATATATGTATTAATAAGGTCATTTCAGAGTGAATGAGTAGACTTCCCTCACCAGGTATTTGCAGATATAAACTGACTTTTGCATGATTCATTTCAGTAAGAGGCTAAATGGAAACCTGGCAAGCCTGCCTTTGAGTTTCTCCTCTTCTAAATGCTAAAAAAAAATAATTCCCTGTTTATCCAAATGGCTGTATCTGCCACCCACAGATGGATGCAGAGCTCTTGTAAGTGAGAGATAAGGACAGAGGAAAGGTTCCTTGAGAGGAACAGCAGGCAGACGCAACCCATTTGCTTAACCCAAAGCAGGAAATGACATCAGGAGGAACCAAACTGTAAGGGAATGGGATATTAGAAGAGGGGTAGGCCTCTACTGTGTCATCAATGCTTATTATCTGCCATTATCTTGTCACCTATTATGAAAATGTAACTTTTAAGATGACCTACAGCCGGTAGCATAATCAGGGAGCCACAGAATTTGGAGCTGATAATTTTGGCTTTCATTCGTTCCCCATAGCTCACATCCTGAAAAGAAAGAGATAACAATAGACTGAGGGAGGAGGAGAAGAGGTGGGGGGGGGGAATCTTCCAACAATGGGCCAAGCTTTATTAAAATCAAACAGAGGTTATACAAAGCTTTCTTTCCTTAACAGCAATCAGATAAAATAAGCACTTTGAAAGAAGCTGTCTTTTCTAGTATGAGCTGGTTAAAATAATTACTTTTAAGTTCCCCTTTTTGTCTTATTTTAAGACAGATTCTTTTTTTAAAAAAAATAATCCTACCTTTATTTTTATAGACGACAAAGCCCTTTCCCTGACCAAATGAAATTGCTACATAAATTTTTCCTTTTGTTCCTCAGAGAAAAAGAAAACCTCTATGAGATTGTGAAAACGTGCTGATTTGTAAATGAATAGAAGAAATATTATTTCAGTTTTTTTATTACTGCTATATCTGTCAACCAGCAGTGTAGCAGCCACATTGAAAGAGTACTGTATACTAATAAGTTAAAGAGCATTTGGATGTTGGGAAAGATACAAGGGCTGTACAAAGCTTTGAAAGTGTCTTCCAATTTGATCACATTTTAAGTCAGGGTGTCCAATCTTGGCAACTTTATGACTTGGGGACTTATTAACAGAATCATGCAAATCTGAAAATACACCTCTCTTCCCTCACCTTTACAGTCCAAGAAACTAGGGAGAGTCCCTTCTGAGATGTTTGCCACACCCCCATTTCTTCTACAAGTGCAGCTTCCTATTATCTGATTGTTGTCTAATCTTTGGCTGTTTCTTCTGTTTCCCAAAGTCAGTCATTCCCACACACCACTACACAGGGCCTTCTTAGAGCACTGAGAGATCCCTGAGGCTGGGGAGCTGAAGATATGTAGTAGACAATTCCGTTATGAATGCTGAAGGCAATGAGCCTATAATTCCCCCTTGCCCATAGAGAGCCTCTTAGCGTGAAGCCCTCCAGACATGTACCATGGGGTCTTCCAGGAGGAATGATCTGTACTAAGTTGGATGAAATTCTTTCACTCCAGCTGGGCCTCCTAGCTGAAAACTGGTTGAGTTCTTCAGGGCACAAAAGGGTGCTCATTTCTATACATGGGGCCAAAAAGAACCCCCAGATTTCTGCAGAAGGTTGAGACAACCCTTTTTCTGCAGAATTGGCCCAACTTCTTCAAGACTCAGCAGCTTCAGGAAATGCTTTTTAAAAATTTATGCTAGACAACCCTGTGACTTATTGGGTCCTCCTTAGAGAGAAATTAGTGCAGTCTAATTATGACCAAAAAACATTAAATATTAGACTGCCATATTTTTTTATCTGAATGCTGGATAGTCCCATGATTGCCTAAGAAGAGTATATGTCATAAACAGAAAAATAATAGTAGTAGCAAATGTATTTCAATAATAAGTCAATATTTGCTTACCTAAACAGATAAACAGAATGACCATGGGAGGGCCAAAAAGTAGTGGGAGGGGGACTGACTTGCCCACTTGACTTCTTGCTGGATCCCCATTGACTTTGCTTTTGGGAAGTTGGCAGGCACTCAAGATCATGTGACCGTTGGGATGCTGTGATGATGACAACTTTGTGAACATAATGGAAATAATGGGTCTTGGATTTTTTGCACAATCTTTAAGTTAGCAGATTTTAAATATCTTGATTGTGGTGGTATAATATACTGTTTAGGGTAAATTGAGGCAAAACAAATAGAAGTTTTAGTAGTATACTAGGCAACCGATTGGGTCATCATTTCAGAATTATTTCCTTACCTAAACAGAAAAACAGAATGACCACAGGTAGCCAAAAAAGCAGTGGGAGCGACTTCCAACTTCATGCTGGATTCTCCAGAAAAGTAAAAACTAATACTAATTCATAAATGCTGGGTTGTTGTTTTTTATATGATCAAAGAAGTCAATTTAGCCATCTTAGCATGTGTAAGACAAATGCTCTATCTTACACATTGGCAAAAAAAAATCAGAACACAAAATTTAATCTGGGAGGATATGACCTCGTAGACGACCCTCACTCTGTCAAGGACCTTGGAGTACTCATCTCAAATGATCTAAGTGCCAGAGCTCACTGTAACAGCATTGCCAAAAAGGCATTAAAAGTTGTTAACCTAATCTTGTGTAGCTTCTTCTCTGGTAATATTGAACTACAAACTAGGGCATACAAAACTTTTGCTAGACCAATTCTTGAATACAGCTCATCTGTCTGGAACCTGCACTGCATATCGGACATTAATACAATTGAACGAGTCCAGAGATATTTCACGAGAAGAGTCCTCCACTCCTCTGCTCGCAACAGAATACCTTATGCCACCAGACTTACAATTTTGGGCTTAGATAACTTAGAACTTCGCCGTCTTCGATCCGACCTAAGCATAGTACATAAAATTATCCACTACAATGTCCTACCTGTCAATGAATACTTCAGCTTCAACCACAACAATACACAAGCACACAATGTAACCTAAGCATAGTACATAAAATTATCCACTACAATGTCCTACCTGTCAAAGAATACTTCAGCTTCAACCACAACAATACACAAGCACACAATAGATACAAACTTTTGTAAACCACTCCAAACTCGATTGCAGAAAATACGACTTCAGTAACAGAGTTGTCAATGCCTGGAATACACTACCTGACTCTGTGGTTTCTTCCCGAAATCCCCAGAACTTTAACCTTAAACTGTCTACTGTTGACCTCACCCCATTCCTAAGAGGTCTTTAAGGGGCATGCATAAGCGCACCAGCGTGCCTACCATCCCTGTCCTAATGTTCCCTTTTATTCGTATCCATTTCATGTATTCATAATATCTGTTATCTAATACATGCCTGACGAAATAAATAAATAAAAATAAAATGTTCCATCATGTTCACCAACCATTCCTCCATTGTGAGTTAGTGTCAAATATTTCCATCTTTGTGCATACAATAAGTTACCATATACAAGATAATAAGCAGCAGCATCATTCCAGCAGACTGTATTACCCTCCACTGTGGCAATTGTACATCATCAAAGCACTTATCTAATTTACAAGGTAAGTGTTACAAGGTAATTTACACCTTTTAAGGCTAATGAATTTTGTAACAGAATAGAATAATAGAATAACAAAGTTGGAAGGGGCCTTGGAGGTCTTCTAGTCCAATCCCATGCTGAAGTAGGAAACCCTATACTATTTCAGATAAATGGTGATCCAATCTCTTCTTAAAAGCCTCCAGTATTGAAGCACCTACAACTTCCACTGATTAATTGTTCTGTTTGGAAATTTCTCCTTAGTTCTACATTGGCTTTCTCCTTGATTAGTTTCCACCCGTTGCATCTTGTCTGCCTAAGACATCATCTTTATGAGTTGCTGCTTACTTCATCAGATCCATGGAATGGCTTAATTGATGTCGGATATATATACATTAAGATGGGGATGGGAGAAAGATAAGGGGAAGCAGGGTGATTAAGCAAATGTAATTTACATGTTGGCAGGTTGTAGATACCTTATCGAAGAACAACTGTATTGTTTTGGGGAAAAAAACATTGTATTTATTCAGAATTTCTGAAGTGGCCTGAAAGCTATTGATGTACGTAAGCTCAGCTGCCACCCACTCAGTTGTGCTGGCAAAGATTCTTTATTTTAAAACTGACTCTGAGGTCTGTAATGCAATGACCTAGGAAGTCAAAATGTTCTAGTGTTACTCTGTCCTTATTCTGAGACCTGATAACAAATGTGTACCCATTCATTCTATTGCACAAAGTCTGAACTGCTTGTCCCACATAAAATCCAGAGGAGCATGGCTGGTACTTGATGGCATATATATTATATTAGAGCAAAATCATGTAAAGTCACCTCTAGCCTTGTGTGTGAAGTTGTTACCGATGATGGTGCTGTGGGTCTAAGTAGGGGATGTAAAGACATCTGGGCCTGTTGCAAGATTTGGTTGTCATGTCAGCATTGGTGCTCTGTTATTTTTTTGTTGCCTGTGAAAATCTAGGTCTGCAAGTACTGTATGAGTCTGTCACCAAATGCCTAAGAAAGTGCATTGTCATTGTCCATTGTATTGTAGCTTAATAATGCACTCAAATGGTTTCAGCTGTATAAGAAATGAAGATCTGGTCTGAGAAAGGGGGAAGAAAGGATCAAACCATTAAGGAGAAGTTCAGAAGAGACTCCTGAGTCCTGAGTAAAGAAAAAAGCAGAAGTACAGAATTCAAAATAACCTGGCCTTGATTTTGTTTGGTGGAGGGTGGAGGCAAAAAGGTAAAAAGACATTCAAGATTCTATTATTCTACCCTACAACACTAAAGAACCTCCCTGAAATCCCTGCCATGCCTCCTCTTGACCTTGCCTATCTCAAAGACCTGACAATCTAAGAGCTCTAGAATTCAGGGGTATCAAACTGGCAGCCAGCGAGCCGGATGCGTCACATGCAGGCCACGCCTACCCCAGCTCCGCGAAGGGGAA
Organism: Thermophis baileyi; assembly: GCA_003457575.1. Taxonomy (NCBI): domain Eukaryota; kingdom Metazoa; phylum Chordata; class Lepidosauria; order Squamata; family Dipsadidae; genus Thermophis; species Thermophis baileyi. Next base: position 1,507,722 of record QLTV01002663.1, read on the forward strand.
AAACGTCACGAAAACATCACGTGACAGCAAAGTGACATGGCGAGTTTGATACCCGTGCTCTAGATGATAATATTGTTCTGCTTTTGTGGGCTCTCATTTACTAAATCCACCCTGGGAATTGGTCTGACTCTAGATTTGTATATTAATCTCACTGGGTGAATTCTTCAGTCTCCTGAATGCCTGGCTTAATAACATCAATTGAGCATCTCTGTCTAGTAGGTCAGAACAAATGTAATGTGAAGCCATCTGTAGTGTTAGTGGTATGTTCTGGATGGAAGCCGGACACTTGTAGATATTCATGGTGATCTATATAATATAATGTTTATGTGTAGTTTTACAATGACATAAAGAAAGTGGACTCGTTCTGTAAGTGGCTCTAGGCTTACGTTGATGGTAGGATGGAAATTGTTAATTTTAATGTTCTCCAAGCTCTCATGTATTCTAATCTCATCAAACCAAATAAATAAATGTATTTATTTCAAACATTTATATAGTTGCCTTTCTTAAAACCAGTTCTGGAATGGCTCACAAGCAAACAGAATACACAATACAATTTTTGATCCAGATTAAACTGTATCTTTTAGGTGTTTTTGAAAGTTCTATCAGCATTTTCTAGCAGATATGAAAAATAATGCTCCAATCTACATGTGCTTCTTAGGGAAGTTTACGGACTCATTCTCATTCCCCACCATCCAGTCAGAGCTGAAGAAGCTTCTTGGATGAGAAGCAAAACATCTTCAAAGAAAAACAAGAAAGTCCAGTTGCCTTTTGAAAAAGCACCTTTGGGACAACCATGACCCCTGGATGACTGAGAATCTCCATAGACATTTAGATTCATTCTATTAAAACATTTTTCCTTCATCTTCTTCTGCTCTATTGCTCTTCCTTTCAGAAAATTAACAAGCTTCTAAATTTATAATTTTGTTGAAGAAAGATGAGCAGTGGGGTCAAATCTATGCTGAGAAGCATGCAAGACAAGAAAATCTGTCCTCTAACCATGATTTTTTGGGAGAGTATTCATTGCACCTTGCTTTGAAGTTTTGGCTGACCAAATTTGGTATTGGCATGTGAGAAATATAATTCTCCTGATTGAAGTCTTACTTATCAAATAAATCCGAAGTTTGTTCACATTTCCTCCATGGATTGTGAATGTACATTTTCACCAAATAAGTTTAATACTCATAAGAAAGGATTATTATTTTCTCTTTCCCAGTTATATGCAGTAAACTCTCAAGCATTTAAAATGAGAAGTTCTCACCACCACCCCTGGACTACAAATGGAAAAAGAAAAATACTGAATGTTTCTTCTCTAAAATTAGCCTGTCAAAGAGAGAGGGATAAATGTCTTCTTGCAATAAATGGCAGATGTATTAATATGACAAATACATATATTACAGTATTGCAGTGCTCTATACTTAAAAAGAAAAAAAAACAACCTTAGTGAAATATATTTCATTCATCGATTGGAATTCAGAACTACTTCATCTAATATATTTTGTAATCTATATAGCTTTCAGCAGTATGGTGACCTATGATGTATGGATACAATCAATAAAAATTTGAAATACTGAAATACAGCTTTGCAATTTTTTTTTTTTTACTCACTCCAAATTTTGCAGTTCTCTTCCTAGGATATAAGGACCATCAATTACCATCGTAGGTATACATTTTTAAATTTTTGGTTTGTATTTTTTTAGATACAGTTTTATTACTAAGAAATACCAGCACTGAATGATGAGTTGAAAAAAAAATGGATTTTGTATTTCCAAAAAAGATTTTGTCTCCGGAAATTATACAATTTTGCAATCTTCTAGTACCCAAACTGTATTTCAGAAAGATCACATATTCCCAGTCTGATGTATTTAGCACCCATATCTGATGACCAACCAACATCTAACTCCTTCAACCTAAACCTTAAGATAATTTTCTTTTCAGCCTTCAGATCCTGCAGAAGCCTGAGGAGATCAGTTACACCAGAAATATGATCATGTGGTTCCTTACATTATATCCTGACAGACATCTCTATAGATACCTTAAACCACATATATTTGAAAAGACATGCATAAGATTTATAGTCCATGTTCATCTACCAGTCTTTAAGAGGAAAAACAAATTACTGGCCTTGATATGGCTGACAAATAATCACTGCTGATATGAAGGACTAAAGACCAAATACAAACTCTATTTGATTCATGGTATTCCAATATATAAGCACTTGTTGAAGATGCTCTGAAATGACTTGATAGTGATTGTTACTGACAATTTGACAGTGTAGAAAGAATATGAAAGCCTGACCACAGCATGTTTATTTCATGTTATCATTCTCCTTGTTCCACCCTCTAGAACAGCATCCCCCTAGAGCAGGGCTGTCAAACTCGCGGCCCACGGCCCAGATACGTCACACACTGGCCACACCCATGCCCGGTTCAGCGAAGGGGGGGGGAAAGTCATGGTACATCATGTAATGCTGACATGACGCCGTGAGTTTGACACTCCTGCCCTAGAGATAAGGACAGCACCTTCTCTCCTAGGGTTCTGAAAACTCTTAAACCTGGTTTTGGTCCTAAGTCTCAGATTAATGTGTTGTTGTGTTCAGGGTAGGGCTGTTTTGCTTGATTTGGGTCACTTTGAGATTATTTTAGTCCAGGCTGTATGTATATTATCATGTTGTATCCATTTTTTATGGATTTATGGATTTTATGGATTTATTTGGTTTTATGTGCCACCCAGAGTCCATTGGAGTTGAGTGGATCTAACACACACCCTAACCTGTCTAATCATTTAAACCATAAATCATAAGTTTTATGTTTCATGCAAAAAATCTGTAAGGGGTTTCCAGTCAGGAATAAATGTAGATTTTTTTTCTCTGATCAAAGAAGATGTAATCATCTCAATGAGATCCATCATCTTCACCAACCATTCCTCCATTATGGGTAATGCTGAATCTTTCCATATTTGTGCATATAATAATCTAGCTATGGCTATCATGTACAAGAACAAAGTTCCATGACTTTTTCCCCCAAACATTGTCCATCAATCCCAAAAGTAAAACTTCTGGTCTCAATGGTATATTAAAATGGATTTAAATTCCTCTGAATCAATATGTGTATTTGAATCCAAAATTTTCTAACTTTTTTACACATCCACCAAACATGATAAAATGTCCTTTCTTCTTGTTCACATTTCCAACATAAATTTGAAGTGACTTTTTATGTTCTAGACACTTCCTGTGATGACATCTACCAAACATTTTATAAAAATTCTCTTTGAGATTATGACCTAGTATAAATTCCAATCCTTTCAGTCTCATATTTATCCATTGTTCCATCAATATATTATAACCAAATTTTTTAGCCCACTTTATCATACATTACTTCATTTGCTTGTCTTCTGTTTCAAAATTTCAGTGGAAGTTTATACACTTAACCATCACATGTTCATCATTTGTACACAATTCTATTTTAAACTGAGCCTTATGGTGTTCAAAACTATAGGGTTTCTTTCTATTTTAAACTTTTCAAGGAATCTTTTCAATTGTTTTGAAATTGTTTAGTATGTTTGGTTGTTTGGTTTAAGGCTTTAACAGGTGCAATATAGAAACTGATGGTAAATGTTGCTCTCCCCTAGAATGCTACATAACTATGTATTCTCCAAATTATCTGATGGCATACCAGTTTCCTAGCCCATCATGTTGGCCCATCAGTTTGAATGGAAGTGCTACATTGGGGCTGAGAAATTACTGTATTTGCTGAGACTGCCTTGTAATCCGTCTCAGCACAAACTGTGGGAGTGTTATGGCCCCGTCAGAGCCTGGGTCCGAGGAGGACAAGACAGAGTTAGGGCCAATGGAGGAACAACCAGAGGAGCAGGATGAGGCAGTCTCCCAGCGAAGGAGAGAGGGCGCAGGACGACCAAGTGAGGGGGGAGGAGAGGTAATTGCTTGTCACTGGAGCTTCATTGCTCCTCTGCTCCGCTGCCTGCCCTCTCCTCCCCCCTTGCTTGGTCGTCCTACACCCTTCCTCCTTTGTACCCTAACCCTTTCTAGGCCCGAGGGACCAGGGACTGCCTCGTCCTGTTCCTCCAGTCATTCCTCCATTGGCCCTAGCTCCATCTCATCCTCCTCCTCAGACCCAGGATCCAATGGGGCCATGACAGGGAGGGAGAAGAGTTTTTTTAAAAAAAGTCTATATGGCGATGGACACCTTACCCATTTAATACCTGTGTCAGTGTTACATGGATTTATAAAGTTGTGGGGCTTTGACTGTGCTGCCATGACTGCCATCTTGACCCTCTTTCCTCAAGACCCCACTGAACTGAAAGGGAGTAACCATGTATTGTTCTGAGAAGCAAAGCATCAGAGAAAGCTCACTTTTACAGTTGCCTTTCTTTCAATCTGGAAATACTGGAAGATCCAATTAAGTCAAAGACAGAATGACCACATTTCCCTGCTAACAACAACAACAATCATCATCATCATCATCATCCCTGTGTGATTTAGCTATCCCCCAGATGGGGTACCTGATGCAAAAAATAAAACAAAATAAAAACATTCTAGCTGTTGCATAAATGTTTGTTGCAAGAATATTCTAAGGTACTTGCCCACAGATAATGAGTTCATCATTAAGAGGAAAAGTTTACTTTTCTTTTTTACAATTACAGTAATAACGATCTGCCTCAGAAGGAAAAGCCAAAGTCACTGTTCATTAGACTTGTGAACCCAAGTTCCCAAAATTTTGCCAGAAACTGCATGTGATTTATAATTAATTCTCTCTTAGGGATGAACCTTAAGCCCTAGAGTAGCACTCCATGAAAGGAAATTTATCACTCACTGCGGGCTATTTTTCCCCAAAGACTTCTGAAGGAGGAAAAAGAATCATTAGGGACTCAAAACAACCTAGTTGCCTACTTAACAACATCCTTCCGAGAACCATGGAATTGGACACATGGGAAAAGAGTGTGCTTTACATGTTGTTCTAATCCTCAAGAGAGTCTGTAAAAAAAAAAAATCACTGTACTTTAAAATAGCCATGAGGGAAAAGTACAGCAGAGATACCAGGAAGGAAAGCCCTGAGTTATTTTTAAAGGAAATAATATATAATGTATTTGAATCTGAGAATATATAATGCTTAACATTCATAGTCATAATATGCATTTTGTTGCTGTGAACTTTTCAGAGAGATTGAGCTTCCCCCACTCCCAAAAAAATTTGCTGACACCATTCAGGTATTTTGCTAGTGCAGTTTTGGCCACAGCTCCATGAAGCATGGGGATTGCTACTACTTTAGGATAATGATGGAAAACTTAGAGGAAACTCTTTGAACTTCTACTAAACTAGCGATTATGCTGATGTGTGCGTACGTGTCTTTCTAGCTGGCTATGAAATAATGCTTTCTCCGTCTTTCTGAAACCTGGTTGGTTTGATCCTTTTGAGAAGTGGTGTCATTTCTGAATATTTTTTGCCACTTAAGGCAGAAAATAAAATAATGAGAACAAGAATATAATGCAGAATAGATTTCCAATGATTTTTTTAAAAAATTGAAAAAATAGTATTTTTATAAGGACAAGTGTTCTTGGGTCTTGGTAAAATGATCCTACAAATAAATAGCAGAAAGTAGTTCACTTATTAGACTTTACTCCATCTTTATTTTTGGTCAACTTAAGGCAGTATGGGTAGTTAATATTCCTATCTCTTGTTTTCTCTATAACAACCTGGTGAAGTGAGATGGGTTAAAAGAGACTGGCCCAAACTCACCCAGCAGGCTTTCATGGCTAAGGCAAAGCTAGAACTCACATCTCCCAGTTTCTAGCCAGCACCTTAGCCATTACATCAAACCATAGGTGCAGGCAACAGCACTGAAAATAAGCTTTTATTAAATCTAGGTAGTTCTGCTATTCCCAGATCCTTTCATCTGGCAGGCAGGAGCAGAAAGTTAACAAAGGAGAAACTTCCTAACAGTGAGGACAATTAACCAGTGAAATAGCTTGCCATCAAAAGTTGTAGGTGCTTCATCACTGGAGGTTTTGAAAAAGAGATTGGACAGTCATTTATCTGAAATGGTATAGGGTCTCCTGCTTGAACAGGGGTTTGGACTAGAAGACCTGAAAGGTCCCTTCCAGCTCTATTCTGATTGATTGAACAAGTGCTTACAAAATGGTTGCTGCAGTTCCTTAGAGTCACAAAATAGTTGACATAACTAACATGGGTGACATTTTATCAAAAATGCAACCCAACATCTTCTCTAGGTTTTCCTCCCACAGGGTTCTTCATACCATTTCCCTTTAGGTAACTGGTTGTTTCCACCAGTCACTTTCATTTTCTAAGGACACTTAAAGGATCTCTTATAGGCATTTGTACAAAAAGCTATTGGAGAATCATGCTTCATTTTGCCGTGTAATTGTTTCCTTATTTTTAATACATTAAAAAATTAATACAGGTGAGGCAGGGGTGAAATTCAAAATTTTTCCCTACCGGTTCTGTGGGCGTGGCTTGGTGGGCATGGCAGGGGAAGGATACTGCAAAATCTCCATTCCCACCCCACTCTGGGGCCAGCCAGAGGTGGTATTTACCAGTTCTCCGAACTACTCAAAATTTCCTCTACTGGTTCTCCAGAATCTGTCAGAACCTGCTGAATTTCACCCCTGAGGTGAGGCAGAGATCCTCACGGGCACACTATAGAAGAACAGTGGGCATACAAATTATAACAGCAAACAAACAGACAGACAACAGAGAAAAAAGTGAGGAAAAAGTAGAAGACCATTTTTCTAATAAAAGAAATAGCAAAATTATTTATTCCAAGTCATAGATATTCAGCCTGATTACCATTCAGTGGAGGGGTAACTCACAGCAGCATTAAGATTCTGCCATTAATCTGACTTGTTATTTATTTTCACTGCTATTCTTGTTTTATTTGAGTTCTGGCAATAAATTAGTAAGTAAAATAAAAGAACAGGAATTTTCAGCTGAGTTTGTTACCATCCTGAGATTGAACCCATGACTTTCCCAATCTAGGGTATATATCTAGCTTTTCAAAAGCAGCCAAAGGCCACTAGGAATTGCTATAAGAAAAGCATGCAGTAATATCCTACTGTATTAATCTGCCATTTAAGAAATACAATAATTAAGTAATGTACATATCAATATCCAGCATATCTTTTTGTTGTACTTGGATCAATGTTTGCTCTCTCTCTCTCTCCCTCCCTCTCTCCCTCCCTCCCTCTTTCTCTCTCTCTCTCTCTCTCTCTCTCTCTCTCCCCCCTATATCTGTACAGGCTGTCAAACTCGTGTCGTCACAGCGGCATCACATGACATATCACAATTTTTTTCCCCTTCGCTAAACCAGGCATGGGCATGGCCAGCCTGGTGACACATGACACATCTGGCCTGCAGGCCGCGAGTTTGACAGCCCTGTTTTAGGGCATTGCTATTCATAGTATTCCTGCAGAATGTGTCATGGATCCAGGAAGTTAGGAAATAGGTACAATTTAATTTTAAAAAAGGCTCAACACAAGGTGGTACTGTAGAGTTAGACTAGTCACAAGAGCTAGATTACTGCGATGCAACAGCTCCATAAACATAGCCTAAAGTTGCTTCAGATTCTGGCATATTAAAGCTACTGTAAATATAATTCTTTCATTTGAAAAAAATTAATGGGAACAGGGAAAACAACTGCTCCAATCTTTTTCATAATCTATAAGGTATTATATTAATTGTAAAATAAACAGTTTAAGAACCAGGGTCTTAAAAGATTGCTTCCCCATGCTTTCTAAACTGTGCATTAAGATCAGACAAAAAAAACCTGTTCATGTCCTACCACTGATGGGCATGAATGACTCATTCAATTTCATGAAGGAACTCTAAGAGACTATCAAACCCTGTCCTGTCTTCCCCCCCCCCCCCCTAAAAACTGAAATAAATAACTGCAGGTGGTTCTCATTTAATAGCCATTCATTCCACAACCATTCAAACTTCTGAATGAGTGGTAGTCATGATTGTTCCTTGTACTTGTGGCTGGCCCATCATCCCATGGTCAGGTGATCATGATTTGCAACCTTCCCTTCCAGCTTCTGACAAGCAAAGTCAGTAGGGAAGCCGGCAGGGAGTCATAAATTGCAGTCATGTGACATCTTCACTTAACAATTCACATGCTCCTTGCTTAATGATGGCAACTAGAAGAGCCGAGGTGGCGCAGTGGTTAGAGTGCAGTACTGCAGGCTACTTCAGCTGACTGTTCAGCAGTTCAGCGGTTCAAATCTCACCGGCTCAAGGTTGACTCAGCCTTCCATCCTTCTGAGGTGGGTAAAATGAGGACCCAGATTGTTGGGGGCAATATGCTGACTCTGTGAACCGCTTAGAGAGTGCTGTAAAGCACTGTAAAGCGGTATATAAGTCTAAGTGGAAAAAAAAAAACCTAGGACTTCCAGAACTACTGTTGCTGAGCAGTGCAATCACATAGTTTTTTTGGACTTACAACTATGTTAACAATCATGTTAACAATGGAGTTTCTGGTACCAATTCATGTTGTTAAGTAAGGATTATCTGTGGGCTCAGGTATGCTAATTTTATTCCCCACCAATTCATGAAATCTCCTCTAAGTTCCTCTAAAAGGAAGATTATTTAAAAAAATACATAGTGTACATACACCTGTGGTACTCATAAATCCATGATTACTGAAGCCATGCCCTGGGACAGTTGCCTTCTTCCGAAGAACTGTCAACCAAACTTGAGTGATGAAGAGATAACATCTGGATACTCATAAGTTCTGTATCTTTTATCTTTGCGGCAATTTCAGCAATCCTCATGTTGGTGCTAATGCAGATACATTTGTTTTAACAGCTTTCTAAATCATTTCTTGAAAGAAATCTAGCCACAAGTGAGCATGCAGCAGTACTGAAAGGCTTTTCTCACATTTCTTTTTAAATAGATAAAGACATGCAGCCCAAAACAAGGGAGATGAAAGTGGCTGTAATCTTTGATTTAGCTTAGCACGTTCTGCTCCAGTGCATCTTTCTGCAGAAAGGATACATTCATAGCACTGGAAATGACAAGTTGTAGAGCTCATTTTTGGTGCCAGAAATAGCCTATGTATAATTTCACCTCCCTACAAGTCAGAGTAACTTATCTGCCCTACTTCAACTAACATAAGAGTTTCTTAACATGTACTCTTCATTTACATGACTAGGAAACAAGACACACAATCATACATATCAGGAGGATTGTATGCACCAAATTTGAGAAGAAACAAGTAGCAATGGATATGATGCACCTTTGTGTCTATGGTGGGAATATTCCTGAATGGCATCTTAGTAGAATTTGTCACTGGTGAATCCATTTCTTTCTTGCAGGTGAGGTGGGAAGGGAGTTCAAAGACCATTTTTCCTGCATGGTCACAGAAAACCCCCCAACCTTCTGATATACTGGGGTGTTAAGGGAGTTATTCATGGAACAGGGTATTGACAAGAGAACTCCCTTCCTCTATTACTGGTAATGGGAAGACCTCATCATCTGTGAGGGGTAAATTCTGGATACATCAGTGAGTTCCCATCATGCACTGCATATGTAACATATGTAATAGTTAGCCATGTGCCTATCAGCTTTAGATGTGTTTAAAATCCCTCAATAAATCATGAAATATAGTAATGTAGGTTTCAATAAAATTATTGGAGGAGGAGGAGACGGGAGCGAGGGAGGGAGGGAGGGAGGGGAGAGAGAGAGACAGAGGGAGGGAGGGAGAGAGAGACAGAGAGAGAGAAGAAAGAAAGAAAGAAAGAAAGAAAGAAAGAAAGAAAGAAAGAAAGAAAGAAAGAAAGAAAGAAAGAAAGAAAGAAAGAAAGAAAGAAAGAAAGAAAGAAAGAAAGAAAGAAAGAAAGAAAGAAAGCAATCTGGTATGTCCCCCACTCAAAAAAGTCTAGAATGTTCAGTACAAATGCAGCACGTAAATGATGAAGCATTAACAATAAAAAAGCAATTCTTATGGGAGTTAGAAAGTGAAGAGAATGCCTGTTACTATGCGATGATTTCCAGGGTTTTATTTGTCTGAGTTTAAAATTAATTTTTGTTCACTAAAATTGCTTACTTGAATATTCAGAGGGCAAGAAGACTGACTCAGAGTCATTGTTTATGAAATTGCATGAAAGTAAAAATAAGAACATTTCATTAAAAATATCAGTAGTATGAAAGTGAAAATGATAATTTTTCATTAAAAACATCACTAGCACGCCTTAATTATTTTTTCTAACCTGACTATTATTCTTACATTTCTGTTTAATTTTCTGATTATGTCATTTTGTCGTGTAGAATTTAAAACAGTGTCTTTCTGAATGGGTCAAGTACCATACTGTGCTGTGAGAATAGTTCCAACTGTGTTATAATTTAGAATATATTCTACCCACTGTGATGGTTTCTACTGTTACTTATACCTGCTACTTTTTATCTCCACGTGAGCCTTGAAATTTCCAGCCATTGATTCTTAATTTATATCAACACAGAAAAAGAGCAAAAGAAGAATATCCTGTGATCATCTTTTTTTTTTCATTTCATTTTTTCTCCCTCCTGCCTTCTCTCTTCTTTTTTTTCCAGTCTGTGAAAAGAAATATATGCTTTAAATTCCATTTTATTACTTACATAAAACTATTCATAACATTAGTTTAAGACACCTGCTTTTTTTGGGGGGGGGGGGGATAAAACTTTTTATTATATACTGAGTCACAGAATACATCTGCATTTCCTCCTACGTTTCATTTGATGAAAGTGAATTTGCTTTCACAAAAGGGAACATAATCTTGATGCTATGTTCATGGCTGGAATATAGCATTATTTAACTTTATTTCTCTGGATTGGCCAAGTAAGGAATTAGGATCATTCTTCAGGGGGCTCTTGCAGCCTTCTCTGGCTTTGTCTCATTCCATCAGATCTTCAATGAAGATCATATTAGAAGAAAAATCTGGTCCGGTTCCAAGCCAGGAAAAAGGCGCTGAAAATAAAATGGAGGCTGATTGAAAAAAGGACTCTGTTTATTGATGACCAGTACCAGGGTGGGTTCTGCTTTACCTTGCTGCCGTTTCGCTCAGTGTCGCGCCACACGGGTGCGCGCATGCTTTGCGTGCGCTTCGCCGTAGGCGCCACCGAAAGAACCGGTTTGAGGGCATGGCAGGCATGGGTCACTACCGGTTCTAGTGACGTTACTAACGGTTCTATAGAACCGGTCCAAACTGGTAGGAACCCACCTCTGAGCAGAACCAACAATAGCATGTAGTTCTGGGACAGCTGACAAATTGGTTTGATGTGTACCTGGATTTTTATAGGGTTCTGAGATGCTGCAGGGGGTTGTGCAGAAAATAGAACATAGTGGAATGATTACAAGAACACAAAATATGGGGGAAGGAGGAGGACTAGTCTCCTGAAGAAGAGAATGTGAAAGCTGCTTGAAAGGAACTGTTACAGAAAGCCATAGAAGTGTATGTGCAGTTATGCTAATATAAAGTAGAATAAAGGATGCTTGGTGGAATGATGAATCTGAATGGAAAAAAAATATGTATACAAGGGAATCACTGCTGCATAAAATTAGAATAAGAAAAAGATAATACATGTCATGTAAGCATAAAGATATAGTTTATTTATCCAGTTCTTTGATAGTTGCAAAGAAAGTAGTCAAAAAGAACAACAAAGAGATTTAAAAAAAAACCAGAAAATGTAGGATGGCAGTTTTTAAAAAAATGTTCTGGAAGTGGATGAAAATGGGTAAACAAAGAGCTGAGGTACTGAGCAGAGTGAAAAATAAAAGTGATGAAATTATTTGGAATGAAAAGTGAGGGAAGTCTGGCAGAAATAGATGAATTGACTAAAATTCACTAAAAAGTGAGAAATATACTGTACAAATGCTGATAAGAAAGTTGTGGCTAGTACATCACCTGTTGTGAGGAATGAATGCTGAAAGATGTAAAATATCTGAGAGTCAGAGTGCGCTTCTACCCAATTTGTTATATATGGGTGAGAGTTCAGTATGTGAAAAGAAATGTAAAAGTAAGTTAAATATAGTGGAAATGAGATACTTAAAAATAATATGCAGTACAACCAAAAAGCTAAGATCAGAAAGAAATGGAGACTGAAGGAATGTGGATTGAATATGAAAGTAAGTGATGACCACTACAAAGAGAAGACATTGAGGCAGTTTGCAATAGAGAGATTGTTGATGAATACTGAATAGCAAAATAAATGTCTGAAGGAAGTGAGTTGTGAAGAAAGTGAAGATCTAGAAGGCTGTAGCTTGAATGAAGTTGATGAGATCGTCAAGAATGCAAGGGTGAGAAGAATTAAAAAAATAAAAGGCGATGTATGAAGTCCTATGTGGATGTGAGGAAAAAAAATACCATTTGCGAGGATAGTAAGGCATGGAGAGGAACAGTGAATATCGTGGGTATAAATTGGTTTTAGCTGTGTTTGCCTTTCTTTTTCTTACCATTTGCTTTTAATTTCTATATTTAATGTTTCTTCTTTCTTTCTTCACCCTGCGTAAGGTTATTTATCCTGAAAGGGAATAATCTCCTAGACATATAAGGTTGTTGTTTTTTTTAATGTGTGTTTGAGTCAGCCTTGCCTGAATAAGATTCTGTAGTTTTCTTGGCAAGCTTTTTTGGGGAATTGGTTTGCTCTTGCTTCTTCCTAGGATATGAGAGAATGACTCACTCAAGTCACCTTCAATTGCTTCCATTGTAAAACTGTTCTCATTGATAGAATATTAGAATGTTAAAATTCCTATAGAGAACCAGTTTGGTGATTTCTAGTTCTGCCTTAGGCATAAAGTCAGCCAGGTGACTTTGGGCCAGTGCTTTCTCTCAGCCCTAGGAAGCAGGCAACCTACTTCTGAAAAATCTTGCCAAGAAAATTGCAGGGACTTGTCCAAGTAGTCACTAGGAGTCAACATCAACCTGAAAGCAGCCCCTCCCCAAAATCCTTCAGTTGGAATCCATTACTTCTGGGTCCTGTATTCTGGCACATTCTGCTGACTAAACACACCCACTTCTTTTAAGTTGTCTTCACAGGACTTTCTGGTCCCCTGATCAACCTCTGAACCTGTTTCAGTTTCTCTGATTCCTTCTTAATACATTGTGCTCAGAAATAGATTCAAACTACAGTTACAGTCTGACAAACATTGAATAAAATTGAATGATTACTTGCCATGATTAGAAAACTATGTTTCTGCTGATGCAACCTAAAATTGCATTTGCCTTTTCCAGTCAGACCGTTAACTCAGATTCAGTCTGTAATAAAGTACTAGAGCAAGATTATTTTCACAAGTACCATTATCAGAGCTATTATCTGCAATCTTATACCTTATGAATTTAATTTCTGCTTCCTAAGGAAGCATGTTGCCTGTCTGTAAAGAATTCATTTTATCAATCCAAGCCTTATTCTCCAATCTATCAATACCATTTTGAAATTTATTTCTCTTTTCTGGGGTACTAGTTATCTTACCCTGTTGTGTGTTGCCAACAGATTTGAAAAGCATCGCATCCAAGATAATAATAATCATCATCATCATCATCATCATCCCCAGTGAGGCACTACCTTGATGTGATTGTGGGGCTTGTGTGCTCTGAGGAAGATGAGAGCTACGCCAGAGGTTCAACCATACTGGACAGGTCTCATCAGAGAAGTCAGACAAAGAGTGTCTCTCTCATAAAAAATATGGTGAGACGTAAATTTCAGAAAGCCATACCGGCTCGGATGTCATCCGGGTTAACAAGGTCTGCTCTAGATGTTGGAGTTCCTGGATATCTGGTGAAAAATGGGCTACAGGACTCAGGACTGTTGGCTGAGCAACCAGGGCCAGCAGCTGCAGAACTACTGGAAGAAAAGGTGTTTACCTGTCGCAAATATACAGTGATTGAAAACAAAGAAATAATGATCTATTATTACAGAGCAAGCCCAACAAGGATATTTGAAAAGAATGCACAAGTTCTGGAAAGAACAACATCCAGAATCAGAAATAATAGAACAGAGGCTAGCAGATCAATGTCAATTTATAATACGAAATAAAGTATTCACAGAAGCAGAATTGGAAGAGTTGCAAAGGTTCACCCAGGGCAAGGAAATCAAAGCCTTGCCAGAAGTAATTCAGAATGTAGAGGCAAATCAGGGAAAGTTGGTAGTAGAAGAATCCAATAGAGATATACAGTTGGTTTCAATTAGAAACCAG
>QLTV01002663.1:1522092-1534608 GCA_003457575.1 Thermophis baileyi
CAAATACAAGGATGCATCTTGGTTAAAAGAGGTGGATAAGAATAAAAAAGAAGTTGAAATGAAAGAACTAGTAATAACAGCAGAAATAGTAGTGAAAAGAGCAAAGAAAATCAAGAATTGGTCAGCACCAGGTGAAGCTGAACTGCATGGTTTTTGGTTGAAACATCTAACTGGTTTATTCCCACTCATTGCCAAGCAGTTTAACAACATACTACATGGATGTGAAATTGAAGAGTGGCTAACATCTGGCAAAACCTACCTGATAATGAAAGATCCAGCAAAAGGGGCAGCACCAGGTAACTACAGGCCAATTACCTGCTTACCAACAACTTTCAAATTGTTAACTGGTGTGGTAGCTGATGCAGTCCAACAGCATCTAGTTGAAAACAATCTCTTTCCATTTGAGCAGAAAGGAAACCGCCTCAATAACAGAGGAACAAAAGATCAACTCCTAATTGACAACGTGATTTTGGAAAACTGTAAGAGAAGGAAGACCAACCTGAATGTAGCATGGATTGACTACAAAAAGGCATTCGACTCTCTGCCACATGACTGGATAATCAAGTGCCTAGAAATAACAAGAGTCAGTAGAAACATCAGAAGCTTTGTGCAAAGATCAATGGCACAATGGAAGACACAGTTGCAGGTCAATGATGAGAGACTTGGAGAAGTTAATATCAAGAGAGGAATATTTCAAGGAGATTCACTATCACCACTACTATTTGTCATTGCACTGTTTCCTCTGTCAACAATACTGAATAACTCAGGCCATGGCTATCAAACATCAAAAACATCTTCCAGACTATCCCACCTCCTTCACATGGATGATCTAAAGCTGTATGGAAAAACACCATCTGAAATAGAATTGCTGCTCAACACTGTTCATATATATAGTCAAGATATTGCAATGGAGTTTGGATTGGACAAATGTGCCACACTCACTATCAAACAAGGAAAAATAGTGAAAACTGAAGGAATCAAGATGCCCCATGAAAATAACATTAAGAGTCTGGATGAAGATCATTACTACAAATACCTGGGTCTCTTTCAAGATGACAACATCAAGCACACTGAAGTCAAGAAAAAGATTAGAGGTGAATACATCAAGAGACTGAAAAAGATCTTAAAGTCCAAACTCAATGGAGGAAATACCATCAAGGCAATCAACACCTGGGCAATACCAGTTATTAGATACACAGCTGGAATAGTGAACTGGACTCAAACAGAATTAAAAGCAATGGATAGGAAGACCAGAAAAATAATGACAATGAATCATGCCCTTCATCCTCGCAGCAACATTGACAGACTCTACCTACCAAGGCAAATAGGTGGGTGTGGAATGTTGCAAATAAATCAGATGGTTGAATAAAAAAAAAGGGCTTTGGAAGAATATCTGAAGGACAAAGAAAAATTTAGGTCCTTGGTTAGGACTTGAACTGTCAAGTTTTTACCAGTCCCAGACTGTGAATCAAATTGAAGATTAAATCTATAATAACAATAACAATACTAATACCTACCAAGGCAAATAGGTGGGTGTGGAATGTTGCAATAACATCAGATGGTTGAAGAAGAAGAAAGGGCTTTGGAAGAATATCTGAAGGACAATGAAGAAGATGCACTGAAGTTAGTATGCCAGGAAGGCTTGCTGGCTACTGGAGAGACCAAACTGGCCTACAAGAAAGACTAAATGAAGAACAGAATGGAGGCATGGAAAGACAAAGCACTACATGGCCAATACATTAAATAGCAGGGAAAGCAGATAATAACAAGACCTGGCAATGGCTAAGAGCAGGAAAGTTAAAGAAAGAGACTGAGGGATTAATTCTGGCTGCACAAGACAGATGCTTACCAACAACTTTCAAAGGACAAATGTATACAAAGCCAGAATTGAGAAGACAGCAACATACAGTAAGTGCCACCTATGCAAAGAAGCTGAAGAAACAGTGGACCACCTGGTAAGCTACTGCAAGAAGATTGCACAAACTAACTACAAGCAGCGGCATGACAAAGTAGCAACAATGGTGCATTGGAAGATCTGCAAGAAATATCATTTGCCTGTAAGCAAGAACTGGTGGGACCATAAAATAGAAAAAGTTATAGAAAATGAAGACGTTAAATTGCTCTGGGACTTCAGAATCCAGACAGACAGGCACCTGCCACATAACACCCCAGACTTAACAGTTGTCAATAAGCAAGACAAAAAAGTCTGGATAGTGGATGTGGTAGTGCCTGGAGACAGCAGAATAGAACTGGAGAAAGAACTGGAGAAGATAACAAAATACAAAGACCTACAAATAGAAATAGAACGACTATGGCAAAGGCAAGCAAGGGTAGTACCAATAGTAATAGGCGCCTTGGATGCAGTCCCAAAATAACTGGAGCACCACTTGAACACCATAGGCATTGACAAATTTGCCATCAGTCAATTGCAGAAGGCAGCTTTACTTGGAACTGCTTCCATCCTGCGATGATATCTGTAATACCGTCAAACATCCAGATTTGCCTATCCCAGGTCCTTGGTAAGGACTCGATAGGTAGACAAAAATGCCAAACCCAGTCTGAACATCTGGCTGACTGTGCAATGATTAATAACAATAACAACAACAACAACAACAACATATCTTTAAAGGACATGGAGCCCAAGAATAAACCATGTAGCATTTTATAACTTGAAGACAGTCTGAGGAGTCTGATGATCACTCTAAGAACAAATTTAGAGCCAGCTATGTATCCACATAAATATCATACCATTCAGCTCATATTTCCCTAGCTTGTTAACTAAATGCTTTGTCAAAATAAGATATTATATTTATGGCATTCCCATAATCTACTAAAAGGTTACCTGATCAAAAAATGCTAGTCTGGCAATATGTGTTCATAACAAATCAATGTCAATTTCTGGTAATTATTGCATTTTTTCAGTGTCATCACTCTAGTCTGTTATAGTTTTCCCCAGGCACTAATTCAGACTATAGTTTCCTAGATCTTCTTTCCCCTTTTTGAAGATAGAGGCATCATTTGCTCTTTTCTGTCCTCCAATACTTTACTCAATTTCTAGCATTTCTCAAAGGCAGAACATGAAAGTTCATCCAGAGATTCACCCAATTCCTGTAGTCCTCTAGAATACAATTCATGTAGCTTTAGAGATTTAAAGACATTCAAGTAAACAGGTGTTCACTGACCATATGACACAGTTGCCTTCAGCAATAATTTTCTCAAAGATCCAGCACACCTAGGACTAGAATACATGAAAGTCCTTACAACAGTGGTTCTCAACCTTTCTAATGCCGTGACCCCCCCGTGACCCCCGCCCCGCTGCCACGACCTCCCTGCCGCCCCTCCCCGCCCCCTCCCCGCACGCAATAGTGACAAAGGGGGCGTGGCACCAGGGGTGAAATGTTCCCGGTTCGGCCGTGCCTGCAGGTCACTGGACAGCTGGTAGCGACGGAAGCGGGAGACTTTGCCCACCTGCCCGGACGCCGCCATTTGGGTTCTTTTACGCTCTGCGCATGCGCAGAAGGTAAAAGAACTCAAATGGCAGCGTCTGGGCGGGTGGGCGAAGTCTCCCACTTCCATCGCTACCGGCTGTCCGGCGACCCGCAGGCACGGCTGAACCGGGAGCATTTCACCCCTGCAATGATGGTGGCACCAAGATGGTGGGCTAGCGTGCGCGGCGACCCCTGTGAAAGAATCGTTTGACCCCCAAAGGGGTCGCGACCCACAGGTTGAGAACCGCTGCCTTACAACTATCTAAATAAAATAAAGAGTAGCTTCTACTAAGCTAAAAAATCCTGTCATTCATTCCATACTTACATACATTACATGTGTACATTCCATACATATATAAATTCAGGGTTAACTCCTTGAGTTTCTTTCTCCTACCTTTGACAAAGAACCTATAGCAGCCTTTCCCCCCCCTCTAATTAAGGTAGCTATTACTTATTCATTTACAGCAATTTATAAGGTACCTAGTTACAAGACGCTAGATAGCTTACAGTTATAAAAGCAAAGAAGACAGTTCAGTACAAAATATCTACTATCTGAAGATCTAAGTCATCAAATGGGGATCTTCCATTTCAAAAGCCCTACTGGTATGTGTACTATTTCACCACTTTCCTAAAAAATACAACGGTAAAGCTGTGCTCAGTAGTCAACTGTTCCAAAGTGAAGGATCAGCAAGTTAAAAGGCCATCTTCTGTCACCCTCATCTCCCAGAGTTTGAGCACCTAAGCTTTCCCCTTCTGGCTACAGCAGGGCTGTCAAACTCGCAGCCCGCGGCCCAGATGCACCACACGCTGACCACGCCCACGCCCAGTTTAGCAAAGGGGAAAAAGTCGTGATACATCACGTGATGCTGCCATGAGAATGCGAGTTTGACACCCCTGGGCTACAGTATTAGAGTCACCTGCACAATGTTTTCATAATGAATATCTCTATTCTTAGCCTTCTGTCTTTCCTCTTTGTTCACTTGAAGACTGAGGCCATGCTCATAGGCACTTTATCCTGTACTTTGTAAGTGCCTAGTGGAACACTTCACTATTCATTAAAAATGGAAGTAAGAATTGACTATCTTTGCCTTTCCTCTGGTATCTATTAGCATTTTGGCAAATCTGTTTTCCCTTTATTTTATTTCAAACATGTCTGAAGATGCCCATTGTATTGTTCTTAGAGGCTCTTCCCTAGTGATTTAACATTCTTTCCATTTCCTATGTGTGTCCTTTTTGTTTTGTTTTTTCAACTTTATGGTAGCTTCAATAACTTCATTTTTTTTTCATAAGAATTGTTCAGGTTCTTTTAGTATCTCAATTTTTGGAAGTCTCAACCTTCTCAAGTTCCTTCCCTTATCAGGGTCTCCTGCCAGGGTATTAGCCTTATGAGGTAGACCAGACTGGAAATACGATCAGCTGATTCTACTTTATTGTAAAACTATATCACAAATTTCCTCCCATCTTCTTTAACCCCTCCCTCCAAGAAATTCTGACCCTCTTGCAACTATCCACATTCCTGCTGCAAGCCCAATTGCCTTTTATCTGATTTTTTCCTTGGTTGAACGTCTGCCCTTTATCCCAAGTTCATTCTCACATATCACTAGCAATAGCACTTAGACTTATATACCTCTTCATAGTGCTTTTACAGCCCTCTCTAAGCGGTTTACAGAGTTAGCATATTGCCCCCAACAATCTGGGCCCTCATTTTACCCATCTCAGAAGGATGGAAGGCTGAGTCAACCTTGAGCCTGGTGAGATTTGAACCGCCGAACTGCAACTAGCAGTCAGCTGAAGTAGCCTGCAATGCTGCACTCTAACCACTACGCCACCTCGGCTCGCCACCTCACTACATGGGGAATCCCACTTATCATTGTTCTGAATTGATTAAAAGCAGTTTTTTTGAAGATACATGCTTGACTATGCTTTATTTTAGTTTTCCCTAAAATCAAAGCTTCAGCATTACCGATTCACTTTTCTTCATTGTTCCTGCTATTTCCCTATCCTCAACTAAATCTCTGAAGAAGAAGAAATGTCAATAACATAAATCAGAAATTTCTCAGAGGATCATGCTTGGCAGAATTAGTCTTCCAACAAATGCCGAGCACATTCAAGTCCCTCCGCTGTAGTACTTCATGCCTGTTTGAAAGATCTAGTACAGTATCTATCCCTGAAGTTTTTTAATGGTAATTTTTATGATTTGCCTTTCAAACATATGTTTTCTTCAGAGCAGATAAATACTTGGATTCATTATGTGTTATCAAATCAGTGTGAATTCTTAGTGACCACATAAATGGACCCACTCCAGGATGAATATAATGTTTACTATTTAAAAAAAAAACCACACAATAACTATAGAGTAAGTAATAGGAAATATTCATATGACTGCACTATAAAAAAAAAAAAGGTAGAGTGGCCAAAAGCAAACCGAAAGGAGTGAAGCTGCTAAAAAAAGGAGATTTTGCTCAGCCTGTACCATCACTGAAAAGTCCTTCTCTTGCCTTGTTACTCACTAATTTGAAGAGGCGGAGTTTCTCTGCTTATATAACGTCAACTGAATTCAGCCCTCTGAGCCGCAATCAAAATCCCTCTAAGCTAGTGAAAGTCTAAAACAACTTCCAGGTCACTAATGGCCAACCCTTTCAGGAAGTTTATCTCTTGTCAAACTCACAAGCTGAGAATCTGCCTCTCTAGTTAGCACTTCAACGTGTGTCCATTTTTCTATCATACATTGCCATATAAGAGATGCACATCATCAAGGAGGCCTAATTCTATGTGTTCAACATGAAGGCACATTTAGAGCCTTCGTATTTTCTTTAACTGAAGTACTCTAGATCAAAGTCTTCCAAATATAGCACTCTGGTCTTTAAAAACAATTGTGTGTATTTTCTTAGGGAGAAAGAAATCTGATAAAACAATTCTAAAATGGTTGTGCGTTTACAAATGAAATTCTTCTCGGCTGGGTATCCATCTGAATGGCACTGCGGCTGACCAGTGTGTGACATAGAAAACATTAAAATTAAATGGATAGCTCTTTATTTCATCTTTAGGAAATGGGAGCAAAAATGGAACTTCCCTCAAAACTCACAAATGGTTGATGGTATTAGTAATAGGTAATTAAAAGGTAATTAGTAAATTTTGTGAAATTCGGAACAGGTGAACTTAGCTGAGAAGCACTGTACTGTTATATAATGCCTCAGCCACAGGTACTTAGCATTTTCATAATTCTGTCTTTCTTATGATATTTTAACCCTTTTCATTTCTTTGATTTTCCATCAAGTGACCCCAAGTAGAAAAGAACAATAACTTAAGCTAGCCATGAACAAAATAAAACAAAGCAAAATAAAAACAAGCTGACAAAAATGTCGACCTTTGTTAGAACAACTGATTTCTCTGAAGAAAAGGCAAATGGAATTCAAATAAATACAGAGAATCATGGAATCCATGGAAAACACCTACCAAGAAAAATATTCTGGAACAAAATTTCCAAAAAAGACTTTTGGTAGGTGTTAAAAGTGTCAAAAATAAGGTAGTTTTATGTATAGAAGAAGAACTATTAATCCAAATTATATTTCCTTATGGTTCATCAAGAGTAACTGCCTTGAAACATTCTTAATTTGCTTCTAAAATGTTTTTTGAGCATCTTTGCAGGAAAATTAAAAAAAAACCCAGTAAAAATACCTTATATACATTCAGGTAAATTTATAAGGCTAGGGATGGCCTACTGCATGAAAATGGAGTGGAGCTTCAATCACACATTTGGAGATGCCATTTTGACTTATTTAACCCCTGTATGGTTGCCTAAATGGAACCTTCCAACTATGCAAACATCGCTCATATGAATTTGGTCTGTATAAAGTATCAAGATCAAACAATTCAGAATTTCAATTTCCTATCTAGAAAAGGCTTCTTTTATTAGCAGGACTGTTGCTTCTTAAATATTACAGTGGCTTAATCAAAAAGCAAGACATTTATGAGAAAATGAGAACAAATGAGAACACATGAGGTCAACCCAATATATTGGGGATAATTTCATTTCATTTAAGACATGCTTGAACTTGTTCTTCAGCTGGAAAAATATTTTCATATTAACTAGAACTAAAATCAGTACACTCACATTTCAAATAGAAGACCAGACAAAAAGGAAAAGTCTATTCATTTTCCTATCAGGAAAGACCCATTTAAGTAACTTCTTTTAGAAAGTCTAGGCAAAATATCAGCTGCAGCATCTTAATTCTACTCTCTTATTGGCTGTTCTGACCAACAGCCATTACTGGGGGGTTTTCTGTCCAAGAGAAATGGTGACTTGTGGCACTATATACATTTCTTCCTTAGGGGCCAAAACAGAGGGACAAAATAAAAGTGAAAAAATAAGGGGTGTGTTTGAATCTTTTTTAGTAAGGATTTCTGAGTATTGATGTTTTTATGTCAAAGCGAAGGAGTTTCTGCTCTTCAACCAGCGGATCGGTATCCAGCTGGATGGTGGAAAATTTAAAACATAGGTCAAGTTCTATACCCATTGATTCCTTTTCTTATTCTTTATTTCCATTAAGTTGGAAAGCCCAATTTCACAACTGTAGGTCATTAGGAATGGCAAAGCTGCTTGACAGCTAGGTATTTGGTGTCTAGACTATTCCAGAAATGCAGAAGACATTTATCACTGACAACTATTTTCAATACACCATCTGAGGGTAACTTAACAGGCATATCACACTCATAGTCTGCAAAGTTGAAAGATTTAATTTAAAAAAATAGCAGCAAATCGATTCTTAATCCACTTCTTGGTTGCATAGGTGCTGGAATGTATTCCTTAATGTCTTGTTGCAGCACCTGGTTGTGTCTTTTGAATGTTTTTATTAACAAATTGTCAGTGTCTTCCACTGAAGAATTGAAAGAATCATCTAGAATAAGGAAAAAGTCCAATTTTTTAAAGTCAAGTTGTCTGTATCACAGTAAAGGTTTCTAAAGAAATGTTAAAATCTTATCCTGAATATTAAATTGTGACATTTTTATCCTAAAGGAAAAGATTGAAGCTACTCAGAGCACTGAATAAACCACTGAGATCCATTATTTGAACATTTTACTTGAAATCTGGGAGCCTTCCATGGCCATCAAAAAATGTTTTTTATCTTTTCTCTTAGCCCAAAAATTCTTCTACAAACTTCTCCCCTTGACAATCATCATAGTTCCATGTGGAAATGAAAGGTCTTATATTTGCTGCTCATTCCTTCTTATAGCAAAATGGGAATAAAATAATGTGTGGCCTTGTATTTGGGAGCAATTTTTCCCACATGTAACAGTTCCCTTTTGCTGTTTATCAGTGAACAAAAATCATTGCGTTAGAGAAACATAGAGAAAAATGCATTTCCCAGACAAATGTTAGCAAAAAATATATAGTTGTTTATGGACACATTTTTTAATCAGATTCAGAAATAGTGGCCTAAAGTGAAATTGTACTTCATAATAAAATAAGAAAATCAGCAGAAATGGACAGAATTGACTTATTGAGTAACATGCAGAAAATTATGCACTTTTTAAAGGCAATTTAAACTCATGTTGTGCAAAAATATACATTTTATATATTTATTTAGAGGTTTACCAAATTGTTTTTCATAGATAGATAGATAGATAGATAGATAGATAGATAGATAGATAGATAGATAGATAGATAGATAGATAGATATATAAATAGATGTACTCACATTTTTTTTGTAGAAGTAGCTTGTATATAATGGTTAATAAAGGAAATAATTTTATAATTTAAAACTTTTGAAATTTCATCTAAGAAAAAAAATAAAATAAAATAAAAACTCCTGGCATGTTAGACGACAATGTATCCTATTTTTTTTAATAATAAAATTATTCTATATGAATATAGGCATGCTAAATATAACAGGAGTTATTTCTAGGTATGCATGACATTTCAGGGAATGTCTGCTACCACTAGTTTATTCAATCTTCTTATAAATAAATCAATATAACATTTTAAAATGCATTGGTAACATTTGCAAAGCAACTCTTTTCATTGTCATTCTGATATACCATCCAGAAGTCATAGGCTAAATAAGAGGAAAGTTCCTTGTATTGAATTTGACTCTTGGTAAATACATGGATATATCCATGTAGTTTCCTTGGCATAAAGAAGAAATATTTGTGATAGGATGCTTTATGATTTTCCAGTCTGGTCTACAGTCCTACAATGTCCTACTGATGTCCCATCCAGTTACAAACCATCACAGCCTGGTCTTAGTTTAGTTGCTGCTGTTGTTGTTGCTGTTTTCAGATCTGCCAACGTCAGCAAGATTCTGCTATCTAGTTGGGTGGTGAGAATGCCTTATATTCAGTTGCATACAGTTCAAGTAGCTCTTTATATGCAACCAGATTTGCTTAGTAACTTATGTGATAGACGTGCTACAGCTCCTTCTTCAAAAGGGTTATGGAGTGAAATTTCAGAACAATATAAACAAGTCAAAATAGATTACATTTCTTTATTTATTTGAGTGCTTTTAAGCCACTTCAGTCATCAGACACTAACGGTCTTAAATTAACAACATAAAAATAGACCCAGTCAGTAGGAGACAATTGAGTGAAAGTCCTCTTTTGATTGTTGCTTGATCATTATTTTATGATTTATGTAAAAATATATGTATTAAAGTTATATGGTGTGCTGGTTTTCTTGGTTTATTGTTTGTTTTTTATTCTGTACGCTGCCCAGAGTCACATTGTTTGAACTGGGTGGCCTTATAAACCTTAAAAATAAAATTAAAAAAATATCAAAATCTATCTCTAAATATCAACAATCATAATAATGAAAACCATGGCCCAGTATATCATCAAATACAAAGATTCATTCCATATTCAGGTACCTCTTCTCAGTCTCCAAACACAGATGGAAAAAGCCATATTTTGAACAGCTCTCTGGATATTAAAAAAATGTGTTGGTAGGAGGGATGTCAGCCCTCCGAGGTAGTCCAGAAAAGAAGCACAAACCATGAGCACTAGCACTATCTTTATTGTAAGGTTACAATAACAGCAATTTACAAACCAGAAAGTGTTTCCTCCCCTTTGTTGCAAGTCAAAAAGAGGGCTGTGAAAATATCTACAGACCCCTCACATCCTGGACATAAATTGTTTCAACTTCTACCCTCAAAATGACGTTATAGAGCATTACACACTAGAACAACTAGACACAAGGACAGTTTTTTCTCCCATGCCATCACTCAGCTAAACAACTAATTCCCACAACACTGTCAAACTATTTACTAAGACTGTATTACTATTATTCTTCTCATCCTTCCTATTACCTATCTCCTTTTCTACTTATGACTATAACCTTGTTGCTTGCATCTTTACGATTTATATTGTTTTATTTAGTTTCCTAGCATGATTTTGATTGCTTATTTAGTATCCTATGACTATCACTAAGTGTTGTATTTTATGATTCATGATGAATGTATTTATGATTTATGATTTATCACTTATATATTTTATGTACACTGAGAGCTTATGCACGGAAGACAAATTCCTTGTGTGTCCAATCACACTTGGTCAATAAAGAATTCTATTCTATTCTGTTCTGTTCTGTTCTGTTCTGTTCTGTTCTGTTCTGTTCTGTTCTGTTCTGTTCTGTTCTGTTCTGTTCTATTTTTTACATTTCAGAGAACCAGGGAGGGTCAGTTATGAGATGCTCACCATGTTCCTTTTTCTTCTGCGGGCTGATATACCTTTTCCATGAGGGTTGTCTAGTCTGTGCTCTTCTTTCTGACTCCCAAGATCTTTCCCACATACCATTATGTGGTGGGGGAATGTGTGGTTCTATTAAGAGCTTGCAGTCTTGAACATATACCCCAGCCTCAAGCCCTAAAGGTGATGGTTTGGCATGAGATGTGAAAAAAGAAAAATCTGACAAAGATGTTTGATGGAATATTGAAGCCAGAAAGACAGACATTATCTATTCTCTTTTCATTCTGCATCTGACATTGTTTCCATTTTTATAAACATTTTAACTCCTCTTTTCTTCAAGTCCTGCTATTAAACAATGCCCGTTCCAATGTCTGAATGATTATCAAATGTCTGTTTTCCAACTGTTTTTGTTCTCAGTCATATGTATTCTGATGAGCTATCATCTACTATTGTTCTCCTGTAATCCATTCCCTCTCCTTTCTCTATCACAAGGCCTTGACAGTATTAATCCCTAGTTAGAACAGCATGATCTGGATCATCATTTTTTTTAAAAAAAAGCATACTATTACATGGCCAGCTCTGATAGCAGTTCAAATTACAGCCTATTTTTCTTTGATTACTATGCCTGACTTGAAAAGCAATGTAGAGAAATCAGTAGGAGCTATTGTATTACAATCCAGTAATTGCAAGAAGGATTTGGTTTGTTTTTATTTCTCCTATCCGTGTTATAATTTATGCTACAAGAACGGGTTTTGTGTTCTGATATTTACTGTTCAGTTCCTGCTTATCTCTGTGAGAATAAGACATCTGCAACAAGGTCCCAAAGATTCAGCCCACAAGAGCAAATAGGGTACTTGGGCAGATGCTGTGTGTAGTTACCATAGCAACTTTTAGCTCAATGGACCTTCTGAAAAGCTGAGGAATTGACCCTATGGTGCCAGTCTAACCTGGCCTTGTGTTAACAAATATGCCTTAACTGAAAGAAAGGCAAGGTTCATAAAAGAAATGAAGGACTTTGTTAAGCTTAAGAGCAATACTCTATGGATTATCAGGATTGAACCAAAGATAGTAGAAAGGGCTGATCAGATCTAAGCCTGAAGTTATGGCAGGAAGTAGGAGCTAGAAAGGAATGAATTCAGAGCTATAGGGCAGTGAAACTTCTTAGAACTAGGGAAATAGCTGTTGCTCAGGCTCGGGTTTAAACAACAGGGCTGTATATCACTTCTAATGTTACATCTGAAACAGCAGAACTAGAATGGGACATTTGGATTATGGAAGCTATCAAGATGTCAATAGTGTCAATAACTGTCAATAGTGGTGTCCCTCAAGGCAGCGTTCTAGGACCAAC
>QLTV01002663.1:1553321-1600230 GCA_003457575.1 Thermophis baileyi
AAGAAAGAAAGAAAGAAAGAAAGAAAGAAAGAAAGAAAGAAAGAAAGGAAGGAAGGAAGGAAGGAAGGAAGGAAGGAAGGAAGGAAGAAAAGAAGAAAGGAAGAAGATAGGAAGAAAGGAAGAAGATAGGAAGAAAGGAATTCCAGAATGGTGAAGTCTGGAGATCATGATGCTGCACCAGAAAATAGAAATGAGAATCTGCCTAGAGAAAAATTAAAAAAAATGATAGGATTGTAGGAAAAAAATAGATGCAGACAAATTCAGGGGATGGGTTCTCTAAATACAACTACTAGATGTTTGAATTGAATTCTGGTTTGAACAGGAATCCAGTGGGGGGGAAACCCTGCAATGTAATGAAGCATGGGAATAGTATAAAAAAAAATCAAATCAAATCCAGTTCTAGAGTAGGATCAGGGGTGGAAAGTGGAAATAGGACCATGTACTAGGAGATTATTGCAGAAGTCAAAGTGGAACAAACAAACATGAGTCAATAAACCTCATCAAATGAAACAGTCCTCGAATGAAATTTGGAGCCCTAACTGTAATATTTACAAATGGGAACAAAATCACCTAAAGAATCACAACTCCAAGACTGTGAATAGAAGAAATTGGAACAAAATGGGAAGAGAGTCAAGGAGAGAATGGAAAGGTCAATTGGGCCAAAACACATGCACCTCCATCTTATCCATATGTAACTACAAGGGGACAAAACAGGAATAAAGGTAGAAAAGTAGAAATACAGTCAAGAGACAGCAGGAGAGGTTTCTGCAAAAGAAAAAATTGAACCACTGTATTGGAGGAAAATTCTCCCACCCTCTGCTCATCAAAAGATTAGAATCAGAAGACAGTGTGTTCCCTGTCTGACGCACGGAGTGTGTATTTGCATACCCGCCGCTGATTGGCTAATCTAGCGGCGGGAAAAATAAACTGCTGTGAGTGGCCAGCAGGCTGCAGGGAAGCTCTTTAAAAGCGGCTTCCCTGCCGCCAGCCGGCAGTCCGTATTAGTTCCAGCCTACCCAAATAAAAGGTGCTGAATTGTTCCTACGTCTCGTCTATTCATTCCCGTGCAATCTAACATTCCCTTTTTCAGTGGTAGATGGTGCCAACAGAAAAGGAACGGCAGAGAAAAGTTGACAAGGAGCCCTGATCTAAGGCTGAAAAGTAGCTGAAAAGAAAGCCTACTGTATCTCTTGAAATGATAAAAATAATCACCCAAAGTTATGCTGTGTGAGCCCACAGCTGGCAGGGGGTAGTAGGTGAATGTTAGAGAAGCACCATCTAACTCAAACCCTTTTCATACTCATAGCAGCAGATAGCTGCAGATAAATGAGTAAAATATATGCTGTGCTATATATGCATGCGCCACGCATGCCAAATGCTACTGCTCCAAAATTAACCAGTTTTTCCTTGTTTCTACATTAGTTACACAAACTTTGTTTTATCCTTTGATGTTATCTGGACAAAGGATTCCTAGTTTGAAAATCTGCAGGCAGCAATTTGAAACCGAGTATTTCTATTTCTATTATTCTTCAGCACTACTGACAGAGTAAAACCCACCCGCGTCCACTGGGTTTGTTAACAGAAATAAGGAATTCATAGTTGAGAAAAAGAAGCTAGCTTGGGAATCTTACGCTTTTACTATGAACACCATAAGCATTTAGCAAGGCATTTCTATGAATGTTTACTCAGAAGTAGGCGAAAGAGACAAAGCATAAACATAGGAAGGAGATTTCTGGAAAATGAGCTCACAGTGGTGTTTTTAATTTCCCGTTTCACAGATTATGCTTTCAATAATACGAGAAGCCCCTTCAGGAGCCCAGCAAAGACCACTGGAGAAGAAGCTTAGACTGTCTACTGTTGACCTCACCCCATTCCTAAGAGGTCTGTAAGGGGCATGCATAACAGAGGTGGTATTCAGCAGGTTCTGACCAGTTCTGGAGAACCGGTAAATACCATCTCTGACTGGCCCCACCCCCATCTATTCTCTGCCTCCCGAATCCCAGCTGATCGGGAGGAAATGGGGATTTTGCAATATCCTTCCCCTGGAGTGGGATGGGAATGGAGATTTTACAGTATCTTTCCCCTGCCACGCCCACCAAGCCATGCCCACCAAACCACACCACGCCCACCAAGCCACACCCACAGAACCGATAGTAAAAAAATTTGAATCCCACCACTGCATAAGTGCACCATCGTGCCTACCATCCCTGTCCTAATGTCCCCGTTTATTTGTATCCATTTCATGTATTCATAAACATGTTTATACTTATATCTGTTATATTATATATGCTTGACAAAATAAAATAAATAAATAATAAATAAATAAATAAAAAGCAGGAAGAGTTAATACTGCTGCCCCATTATGTAGGAGCATTTTTTTAACCCAATTCATTATTAATCGCACCTGTGTAAGATACTTTTTCATTATGCCATTATGTTTATCACCCTCCACAACTGCTCTCCCCAAAGTGGATGATGGTAAAAACAAAAAGATATGCATTTTAAAGTGCTTGATCAGTGATATTCATTTTACTTAGCTTTAGAATAGCCTGCAGCTCTCCAGATGAGTGGACTTCAACTTTCAATATTCCTGAGGCAGCACAGCTACACATAGCAATAGCACTTAGACTTAGATACCGCTTCATAGTGCTTTATAGCCCTCTCTAAGTGGTTTACAGAGTCAGCACATTGCCCCCCAACAATCTGGGTCCTCGTTTTAACGACCTTGGAAGGATGGAAGGCTCAGTCGACCTTGAGCTGCTCAGAATTGAACTCCTGGAGTGAGCAGTGAGTTAGCCCTGCAGTACTAACCACTGTACCACCACGGTAGTTCTTGACTTATGACCAGAATCGGGACCAGAATTTCCATTGCTAAGCAAGATGGTTAAATGAATCATGCCTGATTTCACGTCCATTTTTGCCAGAGTTGTTATGCAAATCACTACAGTTCTTAAGCGATTCCAGCTTCCTCCATTGACTTTCCTTGCCGGAAGCTAGCTGGAAAGGTTGCAAATGGTGATCACATGACCCTGGGATGCTGCAGCTGTTGTAAATGCATACCAATTGCCAAAACTCCTGAATTTTGATCATGTGACTATGGGAGTGCTGCAACAGTCATAAGTGCAAGGACCACTCATAAGTCACATTTTTCAATGTCATTATAACTCAATTGCCAAACGAATGGTTATAAGTTGAGGAGTACCAGTATTGCTAAGAATTTGGAGAACTGATCCTCTCATCTAGAAGGCATCCAGATCTGAGAAGTTTGCCTTAGAATGTGATTTCAATTTTCAGAACTGTCATTCCCGGAATTATTCAAAGGCAAAAAAAGAGATTCAGGGAAGTGTGGTGGAAACTTTAGATCCCTTGGCCAATGGTTGAACCCTGAAACTGGCCTATTATTTTCCCACATCACAACTTACTGTTTTGCCTTGGCAACTGTTATCCCCTGTACCTATACATTACATTTCATATGTGAGAATGCAAGTTTATCATATATAGTTTTAGTTCAGACAGTATTACTATTTAGCAATCCCAAAAGAATCCTGCATCTGCATCTTATTTAAACTTGTGAGGAGTCTCATTAGCATTCGTTACTTTTGAGCTTTCTTTCCTCAGTAGGTTAAGGACAAGTCAAAAGTCTATCTTGTTAATATGGAACAGTAATTGGATACGTTGCACTCCAATAGGTGAAGGCTTTGTGTGAAAGCTGCTCAAGCCAAAATTCTGGCTAATTAGCAAAGGTTAAAGTACTAAATGTGAAAAAAAAAAGTTTTTCCCAGTGTTTAGTTTCAATTGTCCTTCCTGAGTTTTAAAATTGAAAACTGTAGCAGAGTGATGGGAAAAAGGACATGAAAGTGAAAAGCATGTATATGTTTCAATAATAGTAACAGTAATACTATTACAATGACTGAGGATAATGGATAGGCCTTGAACTCAGAAATCGCCCTTAGGCAATGATGGGTTTTTTGTGGTTTTTTTTTTTGTGGATCGATGTCATCTCTTGCAGTGAACAGCTCCCAAGTTCCTCTAAACTTCCTGGCCTGGATGTACTACTGCCGTGATGACGAACCTATGGCACGTGTGCCACAGGTGGCACGTGGAGCCATATCTGAGGGCACGCGAGGCATTGCCTTATGTCAGCTCCAGAGTGCATGTGCGCGCTGGCCAACTGATTTTCGGCCTTCCGGAGGGCGGGGGGAGGCCGTTTTCGTCCTCCCCGGGCTTCAGGAAAGCCTCAGGAGCCTGTGGATGGCGAAAAACGGCACAACGGGCCTACCGGAAGTCTGGAGGCTTCAGTGAGGTCTGTTCACATGCGCGGGGGGGGCAGCTCGGGGAGGCCATTGCATTATGGGTGTGGGCATGCGTGAGTGCACTATCGTGCACGCACGCGCCCTTTTGGCACCCGAGCAAAAAAAGGTTCGCCATCACTGTACTATTGTGTTCCAGCAAATATAGTATTTCAAGTTATCTAGAATCTGAAGTAGTATAAAGCCAAGCCAAATTCCAGCTATGGTTATTTATTGTCAGAGAAAGACAGAGAAGAAGAATCAGTTCAGAACTGACGGCCATGATGGTCAGAGTCCAGGCAACAAGTTATTAATCTCCAATGGAGTTGGGGCAGGAATGAATATGCTAGTCTGGACTCAAGTCTCAGGGTTATCTATTTATTTATTTATTTATTTATTTGTTTGTTTGTCAAACATGTACAAGATAGCAGGTATAGGTATAAACATAAACATAATCAAGGTGAATACAGATAGATGAGGACAATAGGACAGTAGGACAGGGACGGTAGGCACGCTGGTGCGCTTATGCACGCCCCTTACAGACCTCTTATTTCACAAATAACAGTCTTCTAGCAGTGAGCTATTCCCTCTATATAGTCTCCACACTAGAGTTACAGCTACTCAGCCTTTGGTGAGTGCATCACTCTCTCAAGCCTAGCTACAAGATCATCCAGGGATGCTATGCTACTCTTCAGTAGACCTTTTTTTAGGGCTGTCAGATCTGATTTGTCAAATGTCCACCAGTTGGCGGCAAAAAAACACCCAAAGTTTATATCTTTGCTGCCACCTTGTGATCATCTGTGGTTTGCCAGCCCAGACCTCATAGCCTACTCTTGCTGCTAGGTATTTTAATTTTTAACATTCAAGTCAGTGCTGCCAACAGTTACATGATTTAGGTGTTTCACTGGCTTGTGATCAAAGTCCTTGTTTAGTTAGGACTTGATTTGTTTTAAAATCTATTTCCGTTTTGTTAGATCTTTTGATGTTTTATTTTTCAAATCAGTAGCTTGCTAAATTCTTGATGCGCTGATTTCAGACTGCTTTCAAAAGACACTTTTGCTAAGAAAGGGGAGTTATGCTTCAGTTATAGAAGCTGCTAGATTTATCAGCAGTATAAAAATCAGATGTACTACCATGTCAATAATGAATCTTATTCATTTTTAAATGTTTTAGGTATATATATATGCTAAAAAAACCCATTATTTTAACTCTGAATAAAAGTGGCCTTCCAATTTTTTTTACTTGATGCTAGAATTCCTGAATCTAAAATTCCTAAAATAACCAGATTACAGATGAAATGAAATTTCACACATTTCAATTACGTATATCCTCATGTTAAAGCAAACGCAATACCATCATTTTGAAGGTGAATCAAAATTAAAAGGAGAACTTTCATCTAAAAAAAAGGTATGATCTTCAAAGATAGATTTATATAAATTTATTTTCAGATAATGTGTTTTATTTGTGGTCAAGAAATGTTAAAATGTGACATAAGGAAAGAATTTTTTTTTGTAAATGCTAGCTGTATGGTTATTTATAACAAATTTCTTTTAACGCCTCATGATGTTTGGATTGTAAAGTTGGTAGTGACCAAATTCCCATAATGCTTGCCTCTGAGCAGGTCATAGAAAATTTCATCTCACCTTCTTCTATCAAATTTGTAGATAATATCATTGGGGATTCCTCAAAAATAAAAAGAGGTAGTGTTGCCTTGACCTGCTTATGCACTTACAAGCAATCCAAAATAATGACACATGTTCTAAAAGGCTTTCTATGATTCTCATTAGGAGACATGTTGGCAAATTTGGAAATTGCCTTGCTTTCGCAAAGACTCTAGCAAGCAACTAATGATTGCATGCCTAATGGAAGCATCTTTATCATATCTATGGTAAATGCTTCTAGACCAATTTCAGGAATAGTACATTCATGACTCTTTACTGTAATTTCCTTCCTACCTTTTCTTTGTCCTGAGTGATCAACAATGAAATGGAAAACACGTTCTTTCACTGAAGAATAATGGAGAAGCATCAGTTTCAAGACCTCTAGGACTACAGAAACTAGCATTTGAGGTACATCAGTGAAGATACCAATTTTCCAGACTTGAATATAATCTGAAGTGTACTTTATACACCTATTAACTCAGGAGGAACTAAAGATAGATGAGCTATCCTCTGATTGACTCAGAATCAATGGAAAAAATCCAAGTCATTTCCCAAAGCAATCAAAGTCTCAGGTATGACCAGCCCTACTATTAGCTAGACGAGGCAATAAATTTAAGGTCTTATTAATCACCAGCAAATTGCTATTCTTTGGTTAATTTATTACTGTTTTTGATGCAGAAGGATGCTTGTGACCTGATACTCTACAGGTTCTATAAATTTCAACTTGAATGGACTGTATTGGGAAGAATCCTTTGAGCCCATTAGCATAATTTATTGATTTATCTACATTTACAAACCATCTCCTCAAATGGTTCTGGATTATATTTTTCTGGTATTTCCTGGATAGATCTACAGTACTTTTTATACTCTGAATGTGTCCTGTTGCTGGGAATATGCAAAGAGCTCAAACGTTTGGGATTGCTTTTTTATTGTTTGATTGATTGTAGTAGGAAAAAAGAAGTTGTGACATCAAGCCTTAAGAATGACATGTGGAGTTACTTCTGAGCATTTTTTTTTAACCTATAGACAGAATCTTACCATATTCTGACTGTAAACAACTATTTATATAACTATAGATATATGCTGGGAATTGCTAGAGTGAAGCTGTTTTAATCCTCTGTTTGATGACTAAACTTTCCAAGCTCCATAGTCTCTTTGCTCTCTGGAATGCAGTCTTTCCCCCTTGGGAATCCAGACTACATTTCACCACACTAAGTAACACTTTCTGCTATTGGGAATGACCAAAATAGCTTCTGTCCTCTCCCTAGAGATGGGACACTAAGTCTTTCCTGGCATTGAGACAGAATACCCTAGCCCAGGAAGTAAAAAGTGCAGTTTCAGCAGTAGAAGACAGTCCTTATCACCCATTAACCAGCCATCTATTTCAGACTGAAGGTGGGATATAAATGCAATCATGACAAATGTGCAAATCTTTCAACAGGCTTTTTTTCAACACAGATTCAAGCCAAATGTCCCTTTGAAATACCTCTAAAAGCAAAGTCAAATCATGAGTCATAACATAACATATGAGCCGTGGTGGTGCAGTGTTTAGAATTTAGTATTGCAGGCTAACTCTGCCGACTGCCAGGAGTTCAATCCTGACCAGCTTCAGGTTGACTCAGCCTTCCATCCTTCTGAGATCAGTAAAATGAGGACCCAGATTGTTGGGGGCAATACGCTGACTCTGTAAACCGCTTAGAGAGGACTGTAAAGCACTGTGAAGTGGTATATAAGTCTAAGTGCCATTGCTGTTGCTATAACCAGTGGGTTGTAGCTGCACATTTTACTAATACAACTTCTATGCATGTGCAAAGCATGTACAGAAGCAGCACTATATTTGGGAGGAATATTTGCCAGTTGAAGCAGCCGTCTTCATATTTTATTTCAAGATGGAGCAATGGACTTCTGTGAATGCTCTGCTGAATTGTGGTGCTATGATATCTCCCTGAAGCAAATCAAAGCAATCTTTGTGGCTCTTTTGAAAGTAATAATATACTGGATCTGACTTGGGGACATGTAATTTTCAGTTACAAACTGGAGCCAATTGCAGCTCCTTTTTTACTGTTTATGCTGCACGTGCCATAGGTTCGCCATCACGGCTATAGTGGCTCTTTTTCTTATTACCTTGCCTCACTCTTGAGTCCCCAGTAGCTGAGCAAATTAGAAGTGGCACTCCTGAATTGTCACCTGTTGTTCTTTTCTTTCCCCCCCACCCCGCCCGCCCTCCTCCTCCTCTTTTAATCCTTCTCCTGATGATGTTTTTCCATTCACGGTTGTTTTTTAAACTGCTGCTGAACTTCTCCTTCATCCTGATATTCAGGATATTTTGCAATTCTGAATTTGTTTTTCTTAAAAGTGGATCTTGCATTGGATGGGAAATGTGTTTCTGTCTATGCAGTATATGCGGCGTTAGAATTTGCAGAATCTAGTTCCTTGCCTGTACTGTTATTTAAACTTGTCTTTTAGCCCCTTATTCCTCTGTTAATAATTATGCTGACAGGCATTATTGTTCTGTCATTGTACATGACTATGGCCAATTTCAGCAAAACCATGTGTATCTCACATCATCTAGTTCTCCCATTCAGACTGCTGACTTTGATTCTGCTTTCCTTGATGCTATTCTTCTGCCCTCTGCTGTTGCTCTCATTAAAAACCATTCTTATTTTCCTGGCACTCTAGTCTTTTAAAGTTATTTCTTTTACTTTCTTTATCTTCTTTTTTTGTCTGCTCAGAAACTGGACCCAACTTGGATTCGGGTGATGTAGTTTCTTGGCTCCCAAGAAGCTCTTCAGACTGTAGTAGATCTTCTGGTTGTTCCTTGTGCCTTCCTTTTTCTTCTTGACAACTTAGCCCATTCTAATGAACACATAGGCAAATGTATTGGGGGGGGGATGTAAAATTGAAAAGTATTAGGGGGCACGTAGGTGTCCTTCTGTATTACAACAAGTAGTCTGAACTTACCTTGTAAGTGTGACAAGTGTAAGTGTACAGTGTAATACTGAAAACACTTTATGGCCTCCCCCATGTCCCATCCCTCACCTTGCTAGAAGGACATTTTCTCAACAATGAAACAGATTTTATTTGAAATGCTAATGGCCAAGATTATAAGTATCTCGTTAGTATGGCATGTGGCAAGTGGATGAGGCTTACCCTTATAGAAAAGCCAGGGCTTTGAATGTGCAATGCCAAGAAACTGATGAAGAATTGGTCCCTCAACTTAACAGGGTACTGAAAAACAAAATATCTATGATTTGTAGTTAATCTCATTTAAAGTCACCCGATGCACAACTGCGCTAAAAAGATGACTGGACTTATTCATCAAGCATTTCTCGGCCATCCTATGTGAACACATTTTTTTTTAATCATCAACTTGTTAGTGATGATAAACTCTTCTCTTAATGTCTGCAATTAAGTAGAGCATTGAAGTTTGTAAATATCATAAGCACCACTGTCCTGTCTGTTGATGTCAAATCCGACCTGGGTTCTAATGTTGCCCAAAGTAGGTCAGTAGATATTCATGAAGGCCCACCAGTAGTAATTATTCCTCTAGCCTCAGTGGAAAAGAGTCTTCAAATTCTGTTATTATCAGAGATAAAGGATGCTGGGCTAGATTCCTGGTCTACGAGATGTACTATAAGTTAGCTGATACTCCCTGCATCTATTCGGCATAAATTAACTGATAATAGTAATTCCCAGTTGTGTGCATTGCTGAAACCAAGAAGAAACCACTGACAATAAGTTTGCTAGGCCTATGAAGAGTATAGCAATTCTGACTGTTTAATGTTTTGGATATTTTATTCTTTTTATATAGATGTCTATAGAATATTTGCCTTTTAGCTTATCATCTTACTTGTGTGCTTATCTGTTCCTATAGGACAGGGGTGTCAAACTCAATTTCATTGAGGGCCACATCAGGGCTGTGGTTGACCTCGGGGGGCTGGGCAGGCATGGCCGACTGGGTGGGCATGGCCAGCTTGATGCCACTCACTGGCCGTGGCTGACTGGGTGGGTGTGGCCAGCTGGGTGGGTGTGGCCAGCTTGATGTCACTCCCCAAACTGCTGGCATGTTTCCTCTTTGCATTGGGTAGACTGGGCCGAAGCCACGCTGGCCCGATGTTTCCTCTTCACATTGGGTAGACCGGCCTGAAGCGACAAGGGTAGACGGGGCCAAAGCAACACAGGACGGCCCCTTACATTTTCCAGGACGGCCCCGCGGGCTGGATCCCACCACATCATGGGCTGGATCCGGCCCATGGGCCTTGAGTTTGACACCGCTGCTATAGGACATACAAGTAGCCAAGGTGGTATAGGAAGGGCTGGCATCTGCAGTCCAACATTAAATTTTTTTAAACTAAAAATTATTACAAAGATGGCTATGACCATGGCCATCATCGCCATTTCTTTTCTAATTCTACCTGAGGCATGAAAACCGGCTGGGTGACCTTGAACCAGTCATCCTCCTTCAGCCCAACCCATCTCATAGGTGGTTGTTCTGAGGAAAATGGGAAGACAAAAGAGTAAACATGTTTTGTTTACCACCTTGAGTTATTTATAAAATAATAAAGGTGGGATAAAAAAAATCAAACAAATAAATAGATAAATAAATAAAATTATTATTATATAAACTTTGTCTTCACTTGGCCCCCTCCCCTACTCACTGGGTCTGGCATCAGTATTCCATACCATGCTATTTTGGCACAATAATGGTTATATGACTCTAAAGAGTTGTTAGCAGAAAGGTAACATAAGAGTACCTATACTGTGTTTTATTTTCTCAAAAATGGGTTCGTATTTTTCAGGAGAGTTAGAGCATTACTGAGCTGCCAAATTTCATGGAAATCAGTACAGGTTTTTTTAATTAGTCTTTTCTCCTAGTTACCTCCTGCTCAGCCCACAGCATTTCCTAAATTCCTAGTAGCCTTATGTCAACACAATTTGTTTGAGTCCTTCCTCCACCTTCTTCATCTTTGATCTCTCTGGTGAAGTCGTCTAATCTATTCATATGGAGGAAAAGAGAGACATCACTGACTATTTACCCATCAATAAGTACGAGCAAAATAAGACTGAAGAAGAACAAGTGCTTACAAGAACAATGATAGGGAGAAGAAAAAACATTAAGTTTTCGATGTAAAAACCCAAAGCTAAATAATGAATGACAGCAAGAATAAATCAGAGTGAGAAGCAGACTATACATCTAAGTAAAATTAATACATCTGATCATTGTCTTTAAACAAAACAAAAGATTGGAATGTAATATACTGTAAAAACAAGGAAGGAAGAGAAAGGATTGGAAAGGGGAGAAGTAGAAAATTTGATATATACGGTAGATTAAGTAAAGTAAGGTAAAATAAATTATTTTCAAGAGAGTATCATCACATGCAGTATTACTGCAAAAGCAGTCTTGGATAAGAATGAGAAATTATTGTAGTAACAATGAATATATACATCTAATTAACATTTTCTAGGTGTTGACTATAGTAAAGATATGACTACCACTTCTCTTTCCACTCTTTCCATTTTTTTTCAGGCATTCAGAAAATGTCAACACATTATTGCATGCATTATCCTGATTTGAGCATGCACCCTCAATCCAAAATGTCCACTTCCAAGATATTATATCAACAAACATCAGATGTATTGTATTATTCTAAATGTTATTCACTGTTTCCAGTATGTGGCACTGTCCTTCCAATACCATGACTCCTGAAAGCATATGGCAGAGGACAGTGGAAGTTTTGAAATAGAGACTGGGCAAATTGATTGTATCTGCCTTATTGTGAGCTAGAGTTGCTCCCATTTGCCCCCATTCTGAGCTAGGTTTAGGCTTTATACATAATTGGAACAAACTAAGAACATTTTTGAAGGGAACTATGCTGGCATCTGTAGTCAAAATCAAACTTTATTGGAGGAAGAAGCAACTACTATATTTGTTCTCCAAATATTGCTGAACTCAAACTCCCAGGAACTCTACCATAAAGGTTGTAGGGATTATAGGAGCTGTATTCCAATTTCATCCTTGTCTATATGGAATGTCCTCCCAGAGGAATTGTGTTTAGACCCTGCTCTCTCTACCTTTAGAAAGTCTTTAAAGATCCATGTCTTTAGTCCAACATTTTCAAGATCAGTCATGTTATCATTTGTGGTTTAATGTATTTCTTTTTTTTTTTAATTGCCTGGAAGTAAACATAATACCTGTCACGGAGATCTACCAGTTCTCCAGCCCTAACTTTTATTATGATTGGGTTTTGCACACCATGATAAGACATATTTAGCTTTCACCATGCTTTTAAGTCCTAAATTATAATTATAAACTATATTCAATCATTTGATACATCAAACCAAGTCAAAACTACTCAGTGGCTTGGGTGGTTTTGACTTGGTTTGATGTATTAAACTTTTGAATATACCAATGGCTTGGTACAATGTGTGAGCCCCATAAAAACTGTGTAACATTTGCAGCAAAACCGTCCCTACCCATACTATGATTTCAAAATGTCCTGGGATTAAGCAGAGGGCTAACAGCCAATGTGACTACAGTTTCACACCAAAAAACATAGCATAATTTCAGTGTCCTCTCACAGCTGGTGTAAATCCAAAGTCTGCAATTCTGAGCACAATATAACACATGTACTGTCCAACTCAATTCACACTGACTCCCTCCTCCCCCCCCCCTGTGAATTGCTTTAACATGGCGTACATATGTGGTAACGCTGAATTGATTTTCCATGTGAATTGAATTGTCTAGTAAATAAATCAGACTATCACTTCTCTTGCCAAAGGCACCCAGCAGAACCAGGATATGCATTTGTTATATCACACGTAAGGAATAAATTCCAACATTTTTAACAGCCGCATGGAACCAGCAAAAATTCCAGCAGTTTCTATTCAGCTTCAAGAATGTTTAAATAAATCCTGTGTAGGCATGGTTAAAGAGTATAGGCTGTATACTCTCCAATAGCCTGTAATTGCCATGAAGTGGAATGTGAAGTATTGTGGTATAAAATGAAATAAATAAAAATCTTCTATGCACAAATATTTCATTAATGAGAGCAAACACTTCATCACCCCCCCCCTAATTGTCCATCATTCAATCTCCTCAGTCAGCTCTTCTCATTTTTATGATACTCAGATAGCATCTGGTCAGTAAGCTACTCTATCCCAGGGGTGTCAAACTCAAGGTCCGGGGGCAGAATTCGGCCTGCAGGGTGCTTAGATCTGGCTCACAGGGCCACCCTGGAAACAGCAAAGGACCAGCCCGTGGGGCCTCTGCCAGCAAAAACAGAGCTTGGGAGGGCCGAGCTCCTTTTTTGCTGGCAGAGGGTTGCAGGAGGCCATCGCAGCCAAAAACGGAGCTCGGGAGCCCGTTTTCACTGGCAGAGTGCTCGGGCCACCACAGGCGCCCCCGACACGAGTGATGTCGAGCTGGTTATGCCCACCCTGGCCATGCCCACCCTGGCCCCCAAGGTCAAACACAACCCTGATGCGGCCCTCAATTAAATCGAATTTGATATCCCTGCTCTATCCTGTTTAAGTTGAGGGATTTAAGCATTCATTTTATTGATCTGTTGGACTGGATATCAAGCTTTTAAAAAGTATTCATACACTAGTACTGCTAAAATGTTTGGAGCAGAGAAAGAAAGAGAGAAGCAACATGATTTAGTTGCCAGAGGTTTAATAGCAGATAGTGTGATAAAGCTACACAAAAAAAATATGAAAGTTGCTCAATTTTGCAAAAAAAATTATTTTTTTTTACTAAAATCTGCATTAAAACATATGACTAAGACCTTGTCATATTGGAAGGCAATTAGGACAGGAAGTACCAGCTTAAAAATGGTTGGGAAGTCAATATCCATGCTCAGACTAAGAGTGCTTGCAGGGTATAGTCATACAAATCAAGCAGATGGTATTATTAGATATAAAAAATGTGTGGAGCTTCAATTGCATTGTTATGGCCAACCATCTTGACTTTTAAAATCATATCTTATACTAACCTCTTGCTCAGAAATAAGATTAAATGTATGGATTCTGAGACAATGAAGAAATAAGTTCTTTTAAGGTACTGAGTCCCCCAAACTGTCATTTACACCTTTGATACCTCGTGACTTGACTCTTACAAGAGACTCTCATGGAACTTCCCTTTGAAGACCACTCAAAAGCTCCAACTGGTTCAAATTTTATTTATTTACTTAATTTAAAACATGTGTATGGCTGCCTATCTGCTTATGTGCATCTATTAGAACCAAATTTTGGGATGCTAATTCTAATTACAGAATAAACAATATATGGAAATAATACATACAGAAGCCAATAAAACCAGAAAACAGAAAAACTTGATGCCACAACCCAAGTTCCGCAATGTAGCCCATGTGTCTTCTCTGCTCTGCAAGTTGACTTAGTTTCCAGTGTGATTTGGCAGGCAATTGAAGGTGCTGTTTATCATTTAAAAAGCCCTAGGTGTCATAGAGTCCAGCTATTTATGGAACTGCCTGTCTTACATGGGTTCTGGACATTCTACGTAATCTTGCAGAGTGCATGAGTTCTGGTCCCTTGATTAAAATATATCATGGTTTGCGATCCAGGAAGACCTTGCCTTCTGTCTCATGGTGCCTGCCCTCTGTACTCAGCTCTCCCCTCCTGAGATCTGTAGGGTTCCCACCCTGATGACATTCTGGAAAGCCTTAAAGAGACTATCAGATTGTCAGCGAGAAGATGAAACACAAGTTGGGAAAAACAGAAGTTGTGGTTTTATCAATCCTTTCAGGTGTCACAGATGGCATAAGAAGAGAGAACAGGATTCTGTAAGTGAACAACTAGCTACATAAATTTTGCTTCCAGGAAAGGTTTGGATTCCTCAGTCATGGATTCCTGGAAAGAGATGAGCTACATTTCATGAAGACTGGGAAGAATGCACTTCACCAAACTCATCAGAAAGGCATTAAAACACAGAAAAAGTAACAGAGGAACAAATGTTCTATAGAGAAGTTTATAATGCTGGGAAAGGGGGAAGGAGAGAATAGAGGACAACCAGCAACAAGGTCAATGGACTCAATTACAGTGGTGATGGGTGCAACATTGGAAGACATGAAGGACAAAATTGAAGACAGATCCTCTTAGATCTCTGTGATTGCTAAGAGCTGACAATAATTTGATGGCACATCGATCAATAATCAATCAGTTGATTGTTCAGATTCAGTTATATTGCTCAAGATTGCAGCCAACAATATAAGAAACAATGGAAAGAAGGAAACTTAATCATTGGGAGCAAACTATAGTAGCAAGGACCAGAGAAGGTACCAAGTAAAATCTCAGATGTTTCTACACTAATGTATAGACCAGGAGTGTCAAACTCATGTCGTCATGGCGGCGTCACGTGACGTATCACGACTTTTTTCCCCTTTGCTAAACTGGGCGTGGGTGTGGCCAGCACATGATGCATCTGGCCCACGGGCTACAAGTTTCACAGCCCTGGTATAGACTATGGGAAACAAACAGGGAAGATTTGATGTCCTAACACAGTAGAAATCTAATGCCGTAGTCTTCAATGAAGCTTGGTGGCATGATATATATGATTGGAACATGACCTTGGAAAGCTACAACATAAATAAACTCCATAAAGAGTGGGGGTAGGATTGCACTGAACATAAAGCATATGTCTGCATAGAAATTAATTAATTGGACTATGAAAAACCTCTTAACGGTGTTTGTCATTTGGTAAGAATAATGTAAGATATAATAATGGTAAGAATAGAGAAGAGAGATACAAAAGTAAAACTGTAATGGAAATTATGCCTGGATTGGGAGCTGCAGACTGATTGGACAGGCAAAAGATATGTGCAGAGAACCATAGAAATGACCTTGGAGAAGAAATGTGGTGATTAGGAAAAAAAAAGATGAATTAAGCTTGGGAAAGAAAGAAAGCATTAGAAAGAAACTTAACTCTCTTTGGTATAAAAGGAAGGGGAGGGCAAACACTGTCAGGCTTTCAAGATATTGTTACTATAACCATTTTATTGTAGAGAAAAGTACCTGGGAAGATGAAATTGCAAACAATTCCTACTAC
The DNA here is from genome assembly GCA_003457575.1 of Thermophis baileyi. NCBI lineage: Eukaryota > Metazoa > Chordata > Lepidosauria > Squamata > Dipsadidae > Thermophis > Thermophis baileyi. Next base: position 1,569,332 of record QLTV01002663.1, read on the forward strand.
AAGGAAAAATGAGATAAATTTGGAGAGATCATTGTGGATCCACACAGAGTGTTCTAAAAATGCTGAAATAAATATATATAGGAAGAAGACTTCTTTGATTAGAGAAAAGCCACTACCTACATTTATTGGTGACTGGAAACTTCTTATGGACTTTTTGTGTAAAAATGAAAAAAAATGCACTTGTGATTTATGGCTTTGATGATTTAACAGAATAGATGATAGAAAGAAGAGTAGTATGATGTAACTTTAGAGAAAGATGTTAAATTATAATTATACTTATAACTGCTGTGAAGAATAACAGAAGCCACGTCTTTGTATTTTTTTTTCTTTTCTATTTTTCTTCAACTTTTCTTTGAACTTTTTGCTTTCTCTTTGCTCACTTTCTTTTTCACTTTTCTTCCTTGCTTTATGTTAGTGTGTATTAATTTTTATCTTCTTTTTAAAAAGTTTCAATAAAAATCGTGTGCAATAAAACATATATAGGAAGGAGAAGAAGTACTTAACCCAAAAAAGATATGCCAGTTGGCAGAAACTATAAATATTGTGTTGGAAAGATTAAAATGGAAAACAAATTAAGGTTTGCAAATAACCACCACCACCACAACAACAACAAAGGCTAAAGCTTCCTTCCCCATCCCACTTGTCAAAGCTTTGATGGGTATGTCAAAAACAAGAAGAAAGCAAAACATAAATCTATAATAAGGGTTAATAGGTAACATATGGTAGTAAGGAGACAGAATGCTTATCTTCCCTGAGAAGGGAAAATAAGGGGAAGCCCTAACTGAACATTACTGAGCAAACTAGTAAAAAGAGAGAGCTACAATACAGGATTGATGAAGAGAATGTAAAAGAACATTTAGCTAATTGAAATAAATCCAGGTGTTTGGAACTAGAAGAGGTACATCCTGGGCTTCTGAAGGAACTAACAACTGTTAACTACCGTATACTATGTGAGAACTCCTGGCAATCTGGTAAATCCCAGAAGTCTGGAAACAGCAAATGTTATCACTGGTTTCAAAAATGGGGAAGGAGGAGAAGGACCTGGAAAATTAAAGAACTATCAGTTTGACATCTATACTAGGCAAAGTCCCTTAGCAGATTATTAAACCACATATCTGGGATCACTTGCAAAGGAATGCATCAATTCATAAGAGCCAGCATAGACTTTTCACAAATAAGGCATGTCTGATTAACTCTATCTCCCCTTTTTTTTAATGGAGTCATACTTTGATTGGAGAAATGCCATGGATGCAGAGCTCCCTGATATCAGCAAAACATGCCATGACGTCTTTCATTATGTCCTCTTTAATAAAATGGTAAAATAAGCTAGATTAATACAACTGTGAGATAGATTCCTTATTAGCTGAGTGACTGTACCCAGAGAGTATTCATAAATGGCTTTATATAAGGTTTGATAGTATTATCAATTGGAGTGCCACAAGATTTGTCCTGAGCCCTGTGTGGTTTAATATGCTAATTAATTACATAGATGAAGGATTTAAAGGATCATTATTAAGTCTGAAGAGGACAAAATAGCTAATGACTTAGAGGAAAAAGAGAAAATTCAAAGAGATCCTGACAGGCTTGAACAGTAAGCCAAAATGAACAGGATGAAATTTAACAAGGAGAAATGTAAAGTTTGCATCTGGGGAGACAAAAATGAAAATCTGAAGTATACAATGGGAGACACCGGTTTTTGCAGTAGTACAAGAGTGAAAAGAGTGTCCTAATAAATCATAAGTTGAACATTAAGTAACAATGTAATGCAACTGCTGAAAAGACAAATACTGTTAGATGTGGGCGCGAAAGAAGGAGGCAGACGCGGGAACAGTTCAGCACCTTTTATTCTCCTAGCTGATTGCAATACGAACTGCCGGCAGGCTGCCGGAGCTCTCTATTTAAAGAGCTCCGGCAGGCTAGCCGACCACTGACAGCAGTTTATATTTCCCTCCGTCTGATCAGCCAATCAGGGAGGCATATGCAAGTTCCGGCTACATACCTCCGTACGTAACACCCCTCCCCTCCTGGATTGAGAATTGTCCAATCGGGTGTTGATAAATGTCACGTAGTCACGCAGGTAGACGGGTCATTTAATAGTCCTACTGGGCCTGCATGATTCAGTCATTCCTGGGACTTCGTTCAGTGCGGACATGCCTGTTGCCACTCCAGGATCTATCGATGGAAGCAACTGGAACCCTCCATTGGGCATGGTAGCCTCCGGCCTGGTGGCTCCGCCCTCCAGCCCTGGTTGAGTTCGCTGGACCCCAGTGCCTCTCGGTAAGTGTTCGCGCTCCTCTGGGGTTGAGAGTAGGGCATCTGGTGTATTTGTAGTCAGGGCCGGATTTCTCGCATCGTTCTTTCGATCGCTGGTTGTGTATGCTCTTCGGGGCGGAGACCCGAGTCTTTCTTGTGACTGTCCTTGGTTTGTTTGGATTGGTGTTTCGTCAGGTTGTCGTAGCCTTGATCCTCCCAGTCTTTGGCGGAGTTGGTCGATGTGCCTCTGCCACACTCGACTGTCTTCCAGCTCGACCTGGTATGACTTTGGCCCGGTGACAGCCATTACTTTAGCTTTCACCCATTTGGGCTCGCCCGCGTAGTTATGGGCAAATACTAAGTCCCCTATTGTGAGTGCCCTGAGTGGCCTGTTGGAGTCCAAGGGTGTCTCTGGGTTATAGTTGGGGTTCAGCCTGTCCAGTTGGGATCTCAGCTTCCTCTCAGTTAGTAGCTCTGCTGGGCTCCTGTTGGTCGCGGCACTTGGCATGATGTGTTGGGCTAGTAGGAACTGGTCTATTCTTTCTTGCCAGTTTCCCAGGCCCATTCTGGTGAGAGTTTCTTTGGTCATTCTCATCATTCTTTCCACTTGGCCATTGCTCACCGGGCTGAATGGCGAGACGAGGGCATGCCTTATGCCCAGGCCGGCCAGGAAGGACTCCATCTGCTTTGCGGTGAGTTGGGGTCCATTGTCTGAGACGAGGACGTCGGGTAGGCTGTGTGTTGCAAAGATTCTTCTTAGTGCCCTTATGGTTGCTTCTGTGGTCACCGTGGACATGCTCACGACTTCCAGCCATTTGGAGTACGCGTCCATGACAATCAGGAATTACTGTCCCGCCATAGGCCCCGCAAAGTCGATATGCAGTTGGGACCACGGGCCCTTGTGTCTTTCCCACTCCAGGGTTGGTGTCTCTTGGCATGGCATGGCATGCAGGTCGCCACCCACTGATGATGTCCTGGTCTAGATTGGGCCACCAGATGTAACTTCTGGCCAGAGCCTTCATGCAGACTATTTCTGGGTGCCCCAAATGTAGTGTCTCTAGTACTTGTCTCCTCAAGCTTTGGGGTACAACAATCCTCTCTCCCCACAGTAAACATCCCTTAAGTTCTGATAGCTCCAGCTGTTTATTTTGGAACCCTTTGTATTCGTCCCCTGTCCGTTCCTGTGGCCACCCCCTTAACACCCAGTTGATTACTTGGGATAATACCTTGTCTTTTCTGGTATGCTCTGCTATCTCATTTGAGGTGACTGGGCTGGACTTGTCAATGTCTATTAGCAGGATTTGGGCCACAGGTGCGGGGTCCTCCACGTATTCAGGTGTGGGGCATCTGCTGAGGGCATCTGCATGGCTGATGCTTTTCCCAGGCCGGTGAATTAATGTGTACTCGTATGCTATCAAGAAGATGGACCATCTTGTCATTCTGGGGGACATGTAATTTGGTGTCTGTTGATTTCCCGCAAGGAGCCCCAGTAATGGTTTATGGTCCATGATAAGCTCGAATTTCCGCCCATATAGATATTCATGGAAGCGTTTAATACCGGCTACTGCTGCCAGGGCTTCCTTGTCCAGCTGGATGTAGTTCCACTCAGCTGGAGACAATGTTTTTGAATAATAAGCGATCGGTGCTTCCGCTCCGCTTGGCAATTGGTGACTTAGGACTGCTCCGACTCCAAAAGGGGATGCGTCGCATGTCAGTAATAGGGGAAGGGTCTCATTGTACTGAATGAAAATGTTATCGGATGAGAGTAGATCTTTTACAGCAGTAAATGCTTTTTCTTCTCTCTGTCCCCATGTCCACGCAGTCGCCTTCCCCAATAGTCTGTGTAGTGGCTCAGCAACGGTTGCCTTCTGTTTTAAAAAAACACTGTAAAGATTTAGCAATCCTAAGAAGGCTTGCAGTTCTTTTATTCATTGGGGTCGGGGCTGCTTTTATTGCTCTTACTTTACTGTCCATGGGGCAGATGCCCGACCCATCAATGAGGAACCCTAGGAATTTGACCTCTTTTACACCGATTTTACATTTTTCTTTCTTTACTTTGAGTCCCCTTTTTTGGAATCGCCCAAGGGTTTCTTTTAATCGGCCCATGAGTTGTTCTTTGGAGTCTCCCGAGATGAGGACGTCATCAAAATAAGGAACTACCCCCAGGAGACCCTGTAGGAGGCGTTCCATTATGCTCTGGAATAGCCCCGGGGCAACGCTTACTCCAAACTGTAGGCATTTGCATTTGAATGCCCCCCTATGAGTCACAATGGTTTGGGCTTCTGTGGTGGCTGCGTCCACCGGTAATTGCTGATATGCCTGGGCCAAGTCCAATTTAGCAATATTTGTCCATTTCCCAATGAATGCAACAGATGTTGCACCACTGGCACTGGGTATGCACTTTGTTGCAGTGCTTTATTGATGGTGCATTTATAGTCCGCACAGACACGAATGGACACATCTGGCTTCATTGGGGTGACTATGGGTGTCTCCCACGTGGCATGATCAACTGGCTCTAAGATCCCTTGGGCAATAAGCTTATCCAGTTGCTCATCTACCTTGGGCCGTAGAGCAAAAGGAACCCTCCAAGGCTTTAGCTGTATGGGGGTGACATTGGGGTCTAGGTTGAATGATATGTGTTTGCCCATATATTTACCTAGGCTCCCATCGAACACGTCCCGGAAATTGGCCAGCAGTTGGTCCAGTTCGTCTTCCTTGATTTGGTTGAGGCCGGTGATGCCTATTCCTAACGGTTTGAGCCACTCGACACCTAGCAGTGTGGGCCAGTCCCCCACGATGACGGTCAGAGGTAGCTTGCCTGAGAAGTCTTTGAAGTGTATGTGAACTTCTGCCTGGCCCAAAACTCGGATGGGGTTTCCCTGGAAATCGTTGAGTCAAATCCGTTGCGGCTTGAGTTGATTCTTCGAAGGCGACGGCTGGATTCGTTGCAGGGTGTCCCATGACATAATTGTGAAAATGGATCCGGTGTCTAGCTCCATTTTGCACGGTGTTCCTTCGATGGGAACCGTGATGTGGAACTTGTCACCTTCGCCAGCCTCCGAGTGACCCACTGTCGTGTCATAGATCCCTCAGTTGTCTGGATAATGGTCATCTCTGCGCTTGGTTCTTTGGCCCCCTGGTCTGTTCTCCCCTAGTCTCCCCGGCTCCATGGGTGGTTTGGGTTGGTAAGGGGCAGGTTGGAAAGGGGTGGGTTGTGTGGCTCTGCAGGCCTCAGCGATGTGGCCTTTTTTCTGGCACCGGTGGCAGATGGCTTCTTTAAAATGACAAGCCGCTCTGGCATGGCCCCCTAGGCAACCTGAACAGCGGGCTTGCCTGAATTCATAGTCCCTGGGGCTTACCCTTTTCTCAGGGTGAACGCGGTGTATGGCTTCCTCCTCCTCCGACTCATCCTCATACTCTGGGACCTCGGTCATCCAATCGGGCTCCCGGTGGGTACGATGGATTCCGCTTGTTCTCTTGAGATCGGCTGCGGAGTTGTCCGAGGATTCAGCTGCTCTTGCTTCTTCCACTGTGTCTTTGAAAGTGACCCCTCACCTGACCAGTAGCTTTTTTTGTAATGTAAGGTCCTTCATTCCTAAGATGATCCAGTCCCGCATCATTTCTTCAGGGTTTATAAATTCGCAAATTGGTTACAATTTCTCTTAATTTAGCTACGAAGTCATTAATTGTTTCCCCTTCTCTTTGGCGGCGATGGTAAAATTTGTTGCAGCTTACCATCGGGGTGGTGGTCGGGGCATAGTGTTCCTTCAGGGTGGTCTGCAAGGTCATCCACAAGATGGATTCGATGTCTGCTGGTGCTACAAGAGTCTGTGCCATCTTGTAGACTTTGGTTCCACAGTATGTGAGGAACAGGGTTCTCTTCCGATTGTCGGGTAAGTCCTGGAAATTGTTGGCTTCCAGGAACATGCGGAATCGGCTCATGTAAGTGTGCCATTCTTCCATCTTTGGGTTGAAAATTGCTGGTGCGGGAGAGGTTTGGGTAGCCATCCTCAGATTGGCCAGAGCAGGGTGATCCTTGGTTCAAAAAAAAAGCTATGCTGTTTTATTACCATAATAAAGGTTTGCTTGACTGGAAGAAAGCATCCCTTGTGTCAAAACTATGACTAAGAATTTCAGGGTGGGGGGACCTTGTACCAGATTTTAACAGCCTCTGCTTTGACAAGTCTGCACTATGCTCACCCTCTCAGATACAACAGTCTTCCAATATGTGGTGCCATTATCTCCCTCCCCCCACAACATCTGTCCTCTATTCAGAAGTTGTAGCTGTGAGTCAAACTCTTCCATCTTGAAAAAGGATTGAGTGGCTATGTAGTGGCAGGATCTTGAGACAGAATCCAATCAACCACTTGGTATCTGGTGCATAACCATCACTGGGATTTCCAGTTGTAGTCTTTGGGACTTGAACCTGAAGGGACCTAAACATAACTAGAAGGCCCTGGTAGTTTCAGGAAGCCAATAGCAATGCTGGAGGTATGGACAACAGCAACAAGAGCAAGGGTGTCAAACTCACAGCCTGAGGGCCGGATGGGTCATGCGCTGGCCACAGCCACCCCTGTTTTAGCAAAGGGGGAAAAGTCACAATACATCACATGATGTAACATGATGACGCAAGTTTGACACCCCTGAACAAGGGGATCTTTGCAGCTCCTGAGAATGCTGGGTGCTGTTGACTCTTTCCTACCATGATTTTGTGCAGATGCAGCCAAGTTGCTTAAAGACACATATTGATTTTTGCTATATCATAGAAGGTCAGTTTAAGGCAGAGATTGTTAGCAAAAGGGTACAATAGTATGCACATGTGACAGAACAAATATTCCTAATTTTACTTGCAGGAACAAGGATATCTCTTGGACAGCAAATCACAAACCAAAAATTACATCACAAGTGTGAATTCTGAGTAATAGTCACAATAATATCTGGATTAACCTGGTAATTACTGAAACAACAATGAATTGTTTCTCTGTGTGCACATAGCCACATAATGGTTTCTGAAATCATGCCATCTGGAAAGAAGGGCTATTTTGACATCTGTCTATGAATAGGCTGTCATCAATCTAGTACACATGAAATCTCAGATGATAATTGAGCAACAACTGAATAGCAAAACAAACTTCACTGATTTTTTTTTTCTTTTTACATCTACAGCAGACTTTTCCTCAGCCCTAGTCCAATACCTTAACCATTATACCACCGTGGCTCTTATAAATTATTGAGTATTTAACAGAAGCATTTACATAGATCAATTTACAAATCAAAATTGTAACTTCCTTATTACTACTTTGGGAAATGGAGTTTCATGAAGGAAAATTTGTGGTTTGTTTTTCTCCCATCCCACCTTTAATGTAATGAAATTTTTAAAAAAGAAATAGTGAGTCTTGAAAAATTTGAAGAGATAAGTGCTTATATTTAAAATGCTAGGCTCTTACTCCAAAGTAGGCACATAGGTGCATATTATTCCCTCAGCCATCATAGCTTACATAAACATGACTTATATCATATTCTATTTCTCTTCAGACCAATTTATTTACTGCAATCAAGTTATTTCTCTTACACTTTCCCATTTCCTTTTTGGAATAAAAGTAGCTTCTCAACAAGACTTTCAATCAGATAAAATAGCTTTGTAAGACTGCTCCTTCCTCCAGGCCTACAGATTAACTAAATATCATTTTCAAAATGGTTAGAAATGAAGAAACTTAAAATACTTCTTCCATTATTATCCACGTAGATGACACTTTCAGCTGCCAAAACTGCAAACATTAAATAGTGGTTATGTAACTATTAGCAAAAAAAAAAAAAAAAAAAAATACAATAAAAAAACAAAAAAAAAAAAAATAAAAAAAAAAAAAAAAAAAAAAAAAAAAAAAAAAAAAAAAAAAAAAAAAAAAAAAAAAAAAAAAAAAAAAAAGCCGCCCAATTTCAACCATTAATTTCTTTTACATGAAAGTCAATTAATATTAGCTCACACATCTTACAAAATTTAAGCTGAGGCTTATAATTTGTGATTGATTGTGATTTTTAATCACAAACTTGGTTTGGACTTCAGTAAAACTGAGAATCTAGGAAATCCTCATATGGGAAAGAGGAAAACTGAGGAAACAAAACAAAACAAAACAAAATCTGCCCACTTTAAAAGTACAGGTAATCCTTACTTAGCAATCATTTAGCAATCACATTGAAAATTGTGATGACATTAGACCAGTGGTACTAACAATCAGTCCTCAAAGTTCCAGCTGCCACACTACCCCTATAATCCAGGCGCTTGGCAACCTGCTCTCAATTGCAATGTCTCACAGTGATGTGATTGCAATTTGAGACCTTCCCTGATGGTTCCCCCAAGTAAAGTCAAAAGGAAGATGGCAAGAAAGGTCACTCTGGTAAGTCTCCTCCACTTAGCAGTAGCCACCCACAAATCCAAAATCACTTGCATGCATCATTGTAACACCTATATACAGATACTCTGGCAGCAGCCATCCCTGGCCCAAAATTGCTCTCATGTACCCCTGCACACATCCACATACCCTCCCTATCTGGCAACAGCCACTTATCTGCTTGCTGGTCTGCTTACAAACCATCTGGAACTCACAACATCCTGAAAACTTCTTCACTAACTTTGATTTTGAAAGCTGGTAGCAAGTCATAAGTCCTTCCTTCCTTCCTTCCTTCCTTCCTTCCTTCCTTCCTTCCTTCCTTCCTTCCTTCCTTCCTTCCTTCCTTCCTTCCTTCCTTCCTTCCTTCCTTCCGTTGTCCCAGTCATGGGACTTCTGGGCATCTTACAAGAGAAAAATAAAGAAATGCAATAATAAAACCATATAATAAAACCATAAACAATAACAAATAGCATAATAAGTAAGAATGGAACCTGTGATAATTATCACAATTTAACACCAGGAATTATGATGAAAACAGTTGGAAAAGTAGGCCACTACAGATTAAAGGCTTACATATGAAACTATAGTCCTCCAGTCTCACCTTCTATATATAGCTCAATAAGGACCCTCTAGATCAGCCGTTCTCAACCTGTGGGTCGCGACCCCTTTGGGGGGTCGAACAACCCTTTCACAGGGGTGGCCTAAGACCATCAGAAAACACATATTTCCGATGGTCTTAGGAACCGAGACACCGCTCCTCTATCTGTCCACATACGAGTACCCGGGGACGGTGCGATGCACGGGTGGCCCTCGAATGCACAGGTGCCGACGGAAGGGCCACGCGTGCTAGCCCGCCATCTTGGTGCCACGCCCCCTTTGTCACCTCATCACTTCTCACCTGGCAACGCGCAGGTGCGGGGAGGGGGCGGGGGTCACGGCGGCGGGGTGGGAATCGCGTCATTAGGAAGGTTGAGAACCACTGCTCTAGATGGTACAGAAGGTTTGTGGTATCAAAAGCTACTGAGAGTTCTTGCAGAACTCTCAGTTTTAGGATTAGGTCATTCTTAGATGTGGCTTGTGTTATGTATGTAGCCATGACAAAAATGGGTCTTCCATTCTCTCAGCAAGGAGCTACAATACCATTTAATCCTAAAAAAATGCTTAGCAATACAACCAGTATGAAATCATCTAATTTAGATGGGTAAAGTATGCAATTAGATGTCTCTTAAACTACTTGATATTGCTGCAGAAATGTATCATGATACTGGTGAATATACAGTATCTTTGCATAAATTCTTTGGGATGGACATATAAACCTGCCTCATGTGCCTGATTTGTAAAGGAAAACTAGTTTGACTTTCCTTGTGATTCATTGATCCTGCATTTCATTATCATCAACCCCTTCATTTACACAGACTTTGGCAAAAAAAAATCCACACAACTGTGCTACCCATGGCTCTGGGGATGTAATTTATCATATTGCTCACAAATGTGTCAGAGTTTTTAAAATTAAGGATTTATTTTCATAAATAAACACAGAAGACTTAGCAAAAATAATCATTGTTAAAACTGAGAAGGGATGGGGGTGGATTTGGGCTTTCAAAGAAAAGGAAACAAAGAAGTTCCACCGGGATGGCTCTTCCTTTGATGCCAAAGCTATGACCTTGAATGAATGTTTAGCTGAATATTACCAAGTTGGAATGTCAAACATAAGATTAATAACTATGACTCTTCAGAGCCTAAGCTAGGCTCTTTTCAGAGTGCACCTTCCTCCCCTTCCTATCTTTATTCCTATCAAGCACTAGTGGGTTTCACTTCCAGTTTGGAACTGTGAATGCGTGCGTGTGTGTGCGTGGCACAGATTGTTTGTGATGACATATGGGTGGGTGAGCAGAGCCTCCCGCCGCCGCCTCTACCGGTTCGCCCAAACTGGGGTGAACCGGTAGCAACCCACCACTGCTATCAAGCCATAGTCTTTTGGGGGAAAGCTACACACTACACAGAGTTCAGAAAAGGAATAAGATTTATTTATTTAACTTGTATGCTGCCCAACTCACAACTAGTCTGGCTGGCTGACAACAACCTAAACAAGGAAATTACAATACAACCAATTAAAAAGAAGGGGAGAAAAGATAAAAGATGGCAAGAACAACAGATCAGATGGGAATGAAAGAAGGGGTCTTACTCTCCCTTGTTAAAGATCTGAATGAAGAGCCAGGTCTTCAAGTACCTTCTAAACAGTAGCAGACTGGGGTCCTTCTGGATCTTGGAGAGAATCTCATTCCAGAGAGCAGGTGTTGGTATAGAAAAGACACATTTCCAGGCCTTATACCATCTAGGGATTTATAAGTAATGACCAACACGTTGAATCACAACTGGAAGCAAATTGGCAAACAATATGGCTCACAAAGCAGAGGTGTTACATGGTCATATTGAGGCATGTCCATCAGTTCCCTTTCCGTTAGTTCTGGATCAGTTAGAACTTCCAAGTGGTCTTTAATAACAGCCCTATGCAGAATGCATTACAGTAGTTGAGCTATAAGGAAACCAGGATGTGAGTGACTGTCTCAAGGGCCACCATGATCTGTGAAAGGGAATAACTGGCACATCAGGTGATTGTATAGAGACCTTTCTGGCTACTTGATCTTTCATCAGAAGCTGTGAATCCAGGAAGATCCCCAGATTGTGCACCACCTTTGAATGAGAAATGCATCCCCATCCAAGGTCAAAAATGGAATATCTTCACATGTGACAATCTAAACACTTACAACCGCTCATTCTTGGCATAGGATTAAGTGAGAGATGGTTCCTCCCCAAACCATCAAACCCACACAAATATAATAAACTAAAAAATTAGGCATGAGATAAGAAAAGAAAATATAGTTACACTAAAATTACTTTATACCAATAATATTTATTACATTTCTCCATGTGCTTCTACCCTTGCAAAAATGGTTACTTCTACTGCTTCCCTACTGCCTTTTCCTTCAAGTCTCATTTCTCCTTGAAATTCTCATCAATACCATCTAACCACAGCTTTCTCATTGACCTTTCAATTCCTCTTGATCTATTCATTTTTCCTTGCAATTAAATCTTCCATTTATTTTCTCTATAGGACCAAATCACCTTGGTATATTTTTTTTCAAACTGTCTACTCAATTTTGCATTCAGTCCACATTCATTTATAACACATTCATTCTTTATATTCTTTCTTGTGTGCTTTTTTTGGAAACTGTCTACTATACTTTGCATTCAGCCCACATTCATTTATAATGCATTCATTCTTGATATTCTCTCTTCTTGTTTTAGCATCAACACTTCTTAAATAACTCATTTCCACAGCATTTAACTTACTTCTACATTTCTTCTCACTTACCTATCACATATAAATAACAAATTGGGTGGAAGCCCTCTCTTATTCTAAATCATTTTTATATCTCAAATATTCATTCCTTACAACAAACTATATACTCACATATTATCTTTTTTTACAAGCATCTGCACACCTTTAGAATTCCCCATCCATTTCTCCATCTTTAGTTAACACTCTGTCAAAGCACACAAAGTCATCTACTTGCTCCAGTTTTTTCTACATTTATGTATAACTTGCAATAGTTCACTCCATTTTTCCTGTCAAATGCAACTACCTTGGTGTTTACTACATTAATTTTCAGATCCCTATTCCCAAATGCATTACACAGTCTAACATTTGCTGCAAATCACTCAGCCAACAACACAGTATCATCCTCATTCATAAGTACACATGCATTTATATTTCAAAGCAACGCACCTATAACATCACCACAAGCATTCCTTAAACATTTATCCATAAATACATTAAATAACTGAGGGACATCACACATCTTTGTCTTACTCCTATGCATAGTCCTTAATTAATAACCATTCCCTAATAACTGTTCCAAATTACAATGGTGCTCCATGAAGTTACAGTCATTGCTACTCTCCTATGGTCACATGATAAAAAATTGGTTGCTTGGCAACCTGCCCACATTTACAAGGTGCACTTAACTCCCCTCATTCACCTATCTCTACCCCATCTTTGCCCTTCTGGCCACCCTGCCCTCCATGGCCCCTCCTGTCCCCCTGCCGCCCCCATTTGATCTTCGTCATTTTCTTCCTGCCACTGATGATGAGGCGAGTCCAGTCTGGGCCTTTGAAAGGCAGATGCTGGCCACTCAAGTCCTTCTTGAAACCTTGCACAGTCTTGCTGAGGCCTCATGTGGCCAGCAGCTGCCTCACAAAGGGCTAGGCCAGGTATGTGGGAGCCATGGTGGCACAATGGTTAGAATGCAGTATTGCAGGCTAATTCAGCTCACTGCCAGGAGTTCTCACCGGCTCAAGATCGATGTAGCATTCCATTCTTCTGAGGTCAGTAAAATGAGGACCCAGATTATTGGGGACAATATGTTGACTCTGTAAACTGCTTAGAGCAAGGGTGTCAAACTCCCGGCCTGCAGACTGGATGCGTCATGCGCTGGCCACGCCTACCCCTGGTTTAGCAAAGGGGGAAAAAGTCGCCACACGTCACATGACAATGTGATGCCACGAGTTGGACACCCCTGGCTTAGAGAGTGCTGTAAAGCAACTATGAAGTGGTATATAAGTCTAAGTGCCATTGCTATGTCTTGTCAGCAGCAGAAGGAAAAAATGGTGAAGATGAGTACAGCAGGATAGAAGAGTGAGGTCCCTGTCCACTACACTCAAAGCCGGTGTTCTTCCCTGCCACTCCAGTTCTCTCCAGGCAACACTTTCATCTGCTCTTCACCTTCACCCCTATGTCCTCTACTGATGGCCAGTCTCTCAAGAAGGGCAGCTGTCCACCTCATAGTAATTGTGACAGCTGCTGTTGTTTATCATTGTAGCTCCAGCCTTGAGACCACATGTACCTTAACCAAAGAGAGAGTGATGTGGAAATATATTGTGACAATAAATGCATAATATGGTAATTAGGGACATTGTGGAGTACTTATGAATAACATTTTGAATAATCTTAGAGCAAGCTACCGTACATGTGATTCTAATTCACCAATTGTTGATTATTTTTCCATAAGTTTTTAAAGAAAAATAATTCACAGAAAATACAAACAATGGGAGTAATACCAAAATCTAATGCTCCTAGAGTGATCTGCTTATCTCTTCCTTACACAGGAAATGACTCAGTACAGACTCAGAGGGTTTTGGATAGAACTGTACAGTGAAGATTTTTCTCTTGTCATTGATCAGGCATAGCTTACCATTAGTTGCCTTCCTCACATATTATATAATAAATATAAAGGAAGCCAAATGTTAGCTCAGACTTACTTAGATAATCAGAACATAGGTAAGTTGAAAACCACTTGCTCCAAATATTATAAATAATAATTGTAGCTGGGAGACACTAAGGGGGAAAGTTGTTCGATTTATTTTTAAAGCACATTGTGGTTTGGAACTACCTGAAAAGAATGTCAGTAGTTTGCTATCAGCTCCACTAGGTAGCTCAGACCATGAATCGAACTTCCTAGGAAAGCTAAATCTACTTTTATTGAGAGTGGCTGTAATAACAAAATATTGCAATCTGATTGTGCTCTTCTTAGAGTTCAGGAAGATATCTCTCTTAGCCACTTGAAATTGTCATCTTGTTTTAGAAAATGCTTCAGCTCTTTTTCCCTAGGCTACAGCTTATAGGGTGGCATGGTGGATCAGTGGTTAAGACATTGGGCTTGAGACCTGAGTGCCACACAATGGGGTGAGCTCCTGTCCTTGCCCCAGCTCCTGCCAAGCAGTTTGAAAACAGGAAAAAGCGAGTAGATAAATAGGTACCACTTTGGTTGGAAGGTACCAGCGCTCTGTGACATCATGCTGGCCACATGGCCATGGAAATGTCTTCAGACAGCGCTGGCTCAATGACCTTGAAATGGAGATGAGCACCATCCACTATAGTCAGCAATGACTAGCGGAGTAAAATCTGCAGGGACTCCTTTACCTTTATCTTACAGCTTTTGCAAATTGACAACAAGGTCATCTTCCCTACCCTCTCCATTTGTGGTCTCATGTGGCCCTCAGACTAATCTCATGGAGTTGTTTGGTCTCTTTTCCAAGCCATATGCAAGAAATGTGTTGAGGCCTCTGGTATGCACTCTCCTTTCTCTGGCAGCCTGTTACTTAGAGGGGATAGAAATGTGCCTTGGAAAGAAAGGGGAAAAAGGAGGGGCGAACAAAGTCTCTTGCAGTTCACTTAATTTGCTTGCTTCAGCCCTATTGTGCAGACTCACCAGGTAACTCCAGAGGGACAAGCAGCTGTTAAATAGGAGAGAAAAAGCTGGTTCATCCTCCAAATGAAAGGATGACTTCTATCCAGTTATCAGAGGCCAATGGCTTAGTGTGATGAAGCATTTCATCAGCATGGAAAATTTCCCTTGGAAAATTTGTTTAATGTTTGCTTTGATATAATTCCAGGACCAGGGGATGGCCTTTGAATCAATACATTTCAAGTGAATTTTGTCTGCACTGACTGCTGAACAATTGGTGTTGTTTATATTTTTGTTACTTATCTGTGTTATATATTAAAAGTATATTTATTAAAAGTGTTACCTGTATTCTGCTACATGCAGGTTGTTTGGGAAGAAATAATGAATCAAGAGGAAACAAAGAAGTCTCTTGCCACTGACATTCCTTTGGTTACAGGCCATAGACTAAACTGTTCTTTCACAGGCCACTTAACTTTTTATTACTGGGATTATGCAGAGACACCCAATCTATTTCAAGAACTGGATTCAATCCTATGAAAATTAGCAGAATCTGTCCTAGAATTATTCAACTTGGTTTTCCTGGAGCTTGGCTTCAGCAATAACCAAGGTTATTGTAACATATTCTCCTTACAATGAATTTTCCTTCCCAATCATCTCTTTTTCTTTACTATAGTCCCTAATCAAGTGAATATCAAGAAACTGTTACTGCAATGCAGTCAGATCCTTCTCCTTCTCAGTCATCCAACCACTCCCTATTTCTCTAGAGAAATATGTGCTAATTGGCTCAGCCTAAAATTGCAAACGCCACTTTCACTGCACTGCGATCTAGGAGCTATTCCAAGCCTCTAGGAAGAATGGGCTGGCTATTTGCATAAGACGGGAAGATTGTTGACATTTGTTTTGTTTCCCAAAGCTCCATGTTGACTTTCTCCTGGTCCCTCCTTCTGCATCTCAGAAAACAGTTGCATCTCTTGATTCCAGTAGGATTTGTCACAGGCAACCCGCATTTAGACTTAGCAATAGCAATAGCAGTTAGACTTATATACCGCTTTACAGTGCTTTATAGCCCTCTCTAAGCGGTTCACAGAGTCAGCATATTTTCCCCAACAATCTGGGTCCTCATTTTACCCACCTCGGAAGGATGGAAGGCTGAGTCAACCTTGAGCCGGTGAGATTTGAACCGCCGAACTGCAGCTAGCAGTCAGCTGAAGTAGCCTGCAGTACTGCACTCTAACCACTGCACCACCTCGGACTTTTCCATCTTTTCACTATAGCAACCACTTGCATAGACTCGTTCCATTGAAATCTTACAATATCTCTTTGGGCTCACAATTTTACACTCTACTTTATCCCCTGCCTGCAGAGGCCTTGTCCTGAAGAGCTTTCCATCTGTCTAAAAGGCTTCTGACAGGTTATTCTCAAGGGTTATCCTTATTTAAGGAAAGACCTATTGATTATTGAATCTCAGACTCTCTTTTTTTTTTAACATCTCCCATTCATCTCCTCTGAGGTAGCCCTTGACTTGCAACCATTTGTTTAGTGATCATTCAAAGTTACAGTGGCCCTGAAAAAACTGACTTCTGGTCATTTTTCAGTACTGCAGGCTACTTCTGCTGACTGCCATCTGCCTGCAATTTGGCAGTTCTAATCTCACCAGGCTCAAGGTTGACTCAGCCTTCCATCCTTCTGGGGTCGGTAAAATGTGGACCCAGATTGTTGGGGGCATTATGCTGACTCTGTAAACTGCTTAGAGAGGGTTGTAAAGCACTATGAAGCGGTATATAAGTCTAAGTGCTATTGCTATTTTTCACACTTATGACCATTGCAGCATCCCCATGGTTACATGACCAAAAATTCAGATGCTTGACAACTGGCATGTATTTATGACTGTTGCAGTGTCCTTGGGTCATGTGATCACTTTTTGTGACATTCTGACAAGTAAAGTCAATGGGAAAGCCAGATTCATCTAACAACCATGTTACTAACTTAAAAACTGCAGTAAATCTCTTAACCATCATGGCAAGGAAGCAGTGGTGAAATCCAATTTTTTTTTACTACCAGTTCTGTGGACGTGGCTTGGTGGGCATGGCGTGGTGTGGTGTGGCTTGGTGGGCGTGGCAGGGGAAGGATACTGCAAAATCTCCATTCCCACCCCACTCCAGGGGAAGGATACTGCAAAATCTCCATTCCCACCCCACTCCAGGGGAAGGATATTGCAAAATCTCCATTCCCTCTCCACTCCTGGGGGAAGGATACTGCAAAATCTCCATTCCCACCCCACTCCAGGGGAAGGATATTGCAAAATCTCCATTCCCTCCCCACTCCTGGGGCCAGCCAGAGGTGGTATTTGCCGGTTCTACGAAACTACACAAAATTTCTGCTACCGGTTCTCCAGAACCTGTCAGAACCTGCTGGATTTCACCCCTGCAAGTAAGGTATAAAATGGGGGAAAACTCACTTAACAACTTTCTTGCTTAGCAATGGAAATTTAGGGCACAGTTCTGGACTACCAGTATATAAAAAAAGTGAACATCCCCAAAAAGAGGGCAGGGAGATTAATTTCCTCCCCTTATGACTACACTACCACAGCCCCATTTAGAGTAAAGAAGAAATATCAGCAGACCTGTGCAGATATTTTGAAACAGCGAGAAGTTTCAACTGAATAAAAATTCTTTCCCAAATTTCTCCGGGTTCAAGCTTTGCCCCCAAAGAAGAGCTCAGTCTTGCCCATTATCAAATGAGAGCAAAAATTCATCTTGCAGAGAATTGCCAGTTGGCAAATTAGAAATGCAATACGTACAAATAAATAAATAAAGGAAAAGCAGAGGAGCGCATAGAGATTTATAGTACCCAGTTTGCAGCCTAATCCTTTAATTTCTTATACGGCTAGGTGTGTGTTACATTAGCTTCCTTGAAACATCATTCTTGCTGTCGTTTATGCCTGCTGAGGAGAAAGGCACACAGAGTAAAAGGAATTACTGCATATTGTGTGACTAAAGATTTGGAATTGCCACAATTTGAAGGCTTTCAACAGGGTTTTTAATTGAAAGAGGATGAAACGCAAATAATTCATTCTTACTGAAGGGTTATGATGAAGCATATGCTCACAATTTGTACAGCAAATTCACTGGTATGCAAAGAAACACCAAACATCTGGAAAGTGGAGCTTTTTTTTCTTCCTCTCCTTTTACCTGTTTAGCACTTACAGTCATTTGGATGTTTTAACCTTCATAATAAAGACTGACAGGTCTGATTCTGATGCTGATTCTGATGTTTATGTTTTTTTAAACAAAGTGCCACCGTGGCTTAAAGCTCCTAGAGGCAGCCTGCAAGGCAACAGGCTGAACTTATGCAGCTGTTTCATTAATGTTGTGGGCCATCTGAAGTATTTTAGTAATGTTGAAACAGCTTTTAAACACTTTGCTACAAGAATCTTCTCCTTTTTCCAACTTCAGTTAGGATGGATTAAGATGGGTTTTTAACCATATCCTGCAAACACTGGAAGGAAAATCCATGTTTGTAATGGAAATTTTTATTCATCCGTGAGTCAGGATATACTTTTGGCCCCTACCTACAGATTATGTTCACTTTGGGACACCATGTTTTGAGGAAGTTTCAGACACAACGGGTCCAGAGATGAGAAACAAAGATACATTGATATATTTAATTGGGGGGGGGGGAGATGTATGAGACATTCTTCCGTATCCAAGAGAGGGTTGCCTTGATGAAGGGTATAACATATGGCCTTGGCCTCTGTTTCTATGTTTTTGAGCTATAAAGGAAAGGTTTTTCTATAAATGAAATCACTCCAGGGAATTGACTTGTAGCTACTTCCACTTGTTGTGACCCTCTGTCTTGCTATGATTGTATATCATGCCCTCAAATAAACTTCACCTCTGCTTCAAGCAATTTGTCCTATGTTCTTTGGAAAATCTGGCTTGGATCAGACCAAGTCACTCTTCTAACTGTCAAAATAGAGATCAGTCATCCATCTGGGAAATTTAGATTCATTTGTTTATTTATTCATTTCCCTCCTTTATTATTTTCACAAATAACTCAAGGCAGCAAACATATCCAACACACTTTTCCTCCTCCTATTTCCCCCAAAACAACAACACTGTGAGGTATATTGGATTGAGAGAGAGTGACTGGTCCAAGGTCATCCAACTGGTTTTCTGCTTACCTTAAATCCTTTCAGAACTCTGTGATTCTAGGATTCATGAAAGTTCAGAAACCTTTTGTATAAATCTTAAGCTTGTAAAAAGCTTCATTGTTTGATTGGATGGATGTTAATCTCCCCCCCCCTTACCTAGATCCCAACTTGTGCCCTCTACCTTTAGTTTGGTAAATATATAAAGTATGGGGGAAAGTTTGAGGAAATAAAGGAAGCACAATATTGCTGATTTATTGTACAGTAAAATATAGAAATTGTCAGCTTTCCAAATATCAGATACTTCCTAACCAAGTGCACATAACAGGACATTAAAGGGGATGAAAATTCAAATAAATGAATCTCGGTACTTTTCCTAACTATCTGTATACTGTATATAATTTAGTTCTGGATATATTGTATATTTGAGTACCACTTCCCTTGTGCTGGTTAATGACCACAATAAAGTTCTTTTTTTTTTTAATTTATTGACACAGACACCGGTTAGAGCAGATGTTTTGGGAGGAAGAAACAAGATCTTGCTTGGGAAACAAAAAAAAACAAACAAAAAAAAAAGATCAGCTTTCAAGAATTGTGGATGACCTGGACTAAAAGGCACAACTTGTTGTGCCTGTCACAAGTCCATGTAGCAATTCAGGGTGTACTCAAGGTACAAAGGTAGCATCTGTTTGCAAAGCTTTAAAGCAGTTTCATCTTTTTCTGGGATCACATGGCTACCTTCTGGCTGCTACAGTATGTCACAGAAGTGAGTACACCCCCTCACATTTTGTAAATATTTAAGTATATCTTTTCATGTGACAACACTGAAGAAATGACACTTGGCTACAATGTAAAGTAGTGAGTATACAGCTTGTATAACAGTATAAATGTGCTGTCCCCTCAAAATAAGACAACACACAGCCATTAATGTCTAAACTGCTGGCAACAAAAGTGAGTACACCCCTAAGTGATAATTTCCAAATGGGGCCCAAGTAGCCGTTTTTCCTCCCTGGTGTCATGTGACTCATTAGTGATACAAGGTCTCAGGTGTGAAGGGGGAGCAGGTGTGTTAAATTTGGTGTTATCGCTCTCATTCTCTCATACTGGTCACTGGAAATTCAACATGGCACCTCATGGCAATGAACTCTCTGAGGATCTGAAAAAACGAATTGTTGCTCTACATAAAGATGGCCTAGGCTATAAGAAGATTGCCAAGACCCTGAAACTGAACTGCAGCATGGTGGCCAAGACCATACAGCAGTTTAACAGGACAGGTTCCACTCAGAACAGGCCTCGCCATGGTCGACCAAAGAAGTTGAGTGCCCGTGCTCAGCGTCATATCCAGAGATTGGCTTTGGGAAATAGACATATGAGTGCTGCCAGCATTGCTGCAGAGGTTGAAGGGGTAGGGGGTCAGCTGTCAGTGCTCAGACCATACACCGCACACTGCATCAAATTGGTCTGCAGGGCTGTTGTCCCAGAAGGAAGCCTCTTCTAAAGATGATGCACAAGAAAGCCCGCAAACGGTTTGCTGCAGACAAGCAGAGTAAGGACATGGATTTCTGGAACCATGTACTGTGGTCCGATGAGACCAAGATAAACTTATTTGGTTCAGATGGTGTCAAGCGTGTGTGGCGGCAACCAGGTGAGGAGTACAAAGACAAGTGTGTCTTGCTTACAGTCAAGCATGGTGGTGGGAATGTCATGGTCTGGGGCTGCATGAGTGCTGCCAGCACTGGGGAGCTACAGTTCATTGAGGGAACCATGAATGCCAACCAGTAGTGGGTTCTAAAACCCATTGCTACTGGTTCACGCACACGCGCTTGCGCATGTGCAGAAGTGTCCCGGGTGGGTGGGCGGAGCCTCCCGCCGCCACCGCTACCAGTTCTAAGAACCAGGCCGAACCGGGAGCAACCCACCGCTGATGCCAACATGTACTGTGACATACTGAAGCAGAGCATGATCCCCTCCCTTTGGAGACTGGGCCGCAGGGCAGTATTCAAACATGATAACGACCCCAAACACACCTCCAAAACAACCAGTGCCTTGCTAAAGAAGCTGAGGGTAAAGGTGATGGATTGGCCAAACATGTCTCCAGACCTAAACCTATTGAGCATCTGTGGGGGCATGCTGAAACAGAAGGTGGAGGTGTGCAAGGTCTCTAACATGTGTACTCACTTTTGTTGCCAGCAGTTTAGACATTAATGGCTGTGTGTTGTGTTATTTTGAGGGGACAGCACATTTACACTGTTATACAAGCTGTATACTCACTACTTTACATTGTAGCCAATGTAAAGTCAGTGTTGTCAGTGTTGTCACATGAAAAGATATACTTAAATATTTACAAAATGTGAGGGGGTGTACTCACTTCTGTGACATACTGTCATTACTCCAGGAAAAGATGCAGTTGCTTTAAATCATTGCCAACTGTTGCTACATTCATGCCTCCACATGCTCTGAGTCTAGAATTAATCAATTGAAAAGCAAATCGAAAGTACCGAACAGCCCTCCTTGGCACTTTCATTCCAACTGTCACAGCTGAATGGATGCAGTGACTATCACTGAGCAATCATTTTACTAGGAGCCTCTCCAGGCTGCAGCATCAAAACCTTATTTTCCCGCTGTTTGAGTACTTATTTTATTTATGATGTATGGTGAGAAGCTGCTGTTTTGAAGAGAATTTGAGAAGCATTTGCTAACAACCACCTAGATATGTTCTTAACAGCTTTATTTTCTGCAGTGGTTGCTGTTATTTTCATTTCAACAGAATCATGGTTTTTCCCCCCCTCTTTTTTTCATGACAAAGTAAATGAGTGTATGCTTTGGAAACATCTTCACTGAATAAAGATGGGAATATTCAGCAAAGCTGAAAATAAAAACAGAATGGAAGATATTCAAAACTCTACTTTGAAAAACAACATGCACTTTCTCTTGAATTCTTCATGCATATTTCTTGCCCAAGCTTTTCAAAGAAAAAAAAATCCTGTTGTTTTTTTGCATCTATAGTTTTCATGCAGTAAAGTAGATTTATATATAGATATAGATATGTCTGGCTCTTAAGATGTACAGGCTAATCTATGTCAGCTCTAGCAAAGTGTACTTATGATTTTATTAATGGTGTGGATTATTTATTCTTTGATACAGAGTTCATTTTTTTTTAAAAGGCTTATTTTAAAAAGCCAGTTTCCTTTACTCTGAAGACAATAGAATAAAAACGTTATATACTCATATATAAAACACTAAAAATACTAATGGTCTAGCTGTCAAAATTAACATTGTTTTAAATGCAAATTATTACACTGAAATTGTATCTTCAATTTTATGTTGATATCAATATCATTATAAGAATCTTTTTATTTAAAGGAGGCTGTTTTTATACCAATTCAGACAGCAGAATGCCAAATCCAGAATTGTCTTCACTAAACTAACTGATAGGTGACTGGTCTTCAGAGTTCCAGATATTTTCTAACTCTGTTTATTTCAGGATTTCTGTATGCAAAGCATGTATTCTGCAATAATATTGTAACACTTCCTCTTTAGTACAACTTCTGAATGGTTCATACAATCTCTTAATGATTTTCTTTGCATTTGTTGATAAACCACCAATTCGTTGGCAGTTTAAGCTATAAATCTGTAATTAAAATGCATCCTTGATTGACTCTTTGGCAAAAAAAAACCTAAGAGGATCTAAAATTGAAAAGAGATTTGTATTATAGTCTTTTAAGGCCTTAGACACTTTAGGACACATATCTTTAGAATGACTTCACAAAATAACTTTTAACTCATCATGATTTTACTAACCATAGCCACATGGAATAAGATCCACCCAACAAATTTTCAGCAAAGTGTGAAATTTTGAGATGGAAAAAGCTTTTTGGTTTCCCGTACTTGCTTTAGGTGGAAAGCTTTACATGTTCCTTCCATATATTTGAAGAACAAATTTCACTGATAGCAAATTACTTTCATAGTCTCTGTCATTCTTGGGTAGAGCTTTAGAATTTGACTAAAGTCCAGGTAATGCTTAAGTCTTATATCATTAAAATAATTTAGATTAAATATGCCACAGTCCTCTGCTATTGGATGAGTCTGATGGATGAGTCCAAAATATATAGATGATTCTGTGAGTTTCAACCTCCCAAATTCAAGAAGGCTAACTAGTTAAAAGTGTGGGATTTAGCGACTCTGCATGGGACATTTTGTGGGAATATTTTTCAGATGTGTATGAATATAATAGTAGTGTCACAATTTTTTCTCTCCTGAGACACATTTTTCTTATAACTAAAGTCATCATCATTATCTTTTTTAATGTTCTATGTGGGAGTTAGAATGGGGAAGGAAGAAGTGGGAGAATTAAAAATGTAGTGAGTCACTTAAAGCATAATAGTCAGTTCCATTCTGCAAAGTATAATTCAGACACCTGTTAACTTGATGAGGTAGAATTTTCCATTTTCTATCTCCCTCTTGCCCTTCTTCAATTCCACTTGCCTCTTTTCCTGCCCCCTTTTAAATAGTCTCAATGCTTTTGGCTTGCACTGCATTTCATGCTTCATAGAAACCATGATCAATAGAGCTCCCCCCACCCCATTAGCTTTGCGTCCAGATGCAAAAATTCTTTGAAGAAGAGTCCATTCAATATGGCAGTTTGAAAGCATACCTTGTTACCTGAGTTATTTTGCAGGCTGACATCCAGGAAAGAATATACTGGAAAGACTTGGGTGATGGAAGCCTTTCCTTTAAAAAAAATCTATTTCTTCAATTCACATGTCTGAAGTATCAAAAGAGAGAGTCGCTGCTTTGATAGCTTTGTCTTCAGATGGAAGAACATAATGCACCATTATGCACCTCTACCTTCACCTAATTTTGTCTAATTGCTGCTGATTTCTTCCCTGAGAAATCTATAGGCAAGCAGGTGTTTTGTGCAATTTAAGTGTACCCATGCTATGATGACATTCCTGTGGTGTATACACATACAACAAATGTTGCTTTTTAGGCTGCCAACTACCTTAAGCATAGAAAATCTGGCTGCAGTACCACATATCCTCAAACACATCTGTTAACTTTCTTAACTTATGATACAAAGCAGGCTTTTTCTCGGAAGGTGTGACTGGTCATTCATCTTTTGAAATCACTTCAAAAAAGTCTTTATTTTCTTAAAACTTGTTGAATGCATTCGAGGTTCCCTTGGCACTTAATCTGCATGATTTTCTTGATACGATCATCTGATTAAGATTCTGAAATCTTAAGCTTTACTATGTAAAGACTATTAATGATGGTGTTTTTAAGGATTTTGGGGGGGGATGATGATGAATGATAAATTATTGTATTTATGGTGGCCTCAATTGTCACCCCAGGTCAAAATGCTTTGCTGCCCAATATAACTTCAAAGTACAGAAGCCAGCTGGATTGATTTAGAATACAGCAGCCTTTTTTAGGGAAGCAAATGGGTGCATGCTGCATAAAATTCAGAATACTCCTAATCCCCCAGCATTGGGCTTCTTATGGCACCCAACACTAAGACCAGCCCTATCATTTATTTTCCTGCAAAGAGGTTACCCTTGAAAATGAGCCCCTGTCCAATTCTGAGTCCGACTGCTTATATTATCTATTAAAGTGCTAAATAAATTGGAAGTAAAGTTGTCTTCTCCCAAATGGGCCTGCTGAGAAGAGTCTCCTTGGGGGTCATTCAGCAGTTAGAAAGCAGGAGATAGGACTGGAGAAAAAAAGGCAAGGTCCCCTTTGTTTCATCAAGAGCCAAAATAGTAGGGCTCAGCAAAGCTTCACTTTGGGGGTTTAGATTTATTATTATTATTATTATTTATTAAATTTGTATGCCGCCCAACTCCCAAGGGACTCTGACTTGCAGACAGTTTCTTCAGGTTCTTGTAAAGTTAAGTAGGTCAGACTTGGTGAGTAATTGGAGAGGAAACCATTGGAAAATTCCAGACCTATAGGGCACACTGAGATTTTTTTTAAAAAAAAAAAACAAGTCGTGAAAGACATCCATGCTCTGAAAATTACTTGAATGTATTCACGCTGTCAACAACTTTCAAATTCAGTTTAAGAGGAGCTTTGCTGCTGATCAAAACTCTTGAGACAAACTGAGTTTCCCAATTAAGTCAACAATTTGAATGAAACTGTGAAATCAAACAGGATGCTTCTGAATCACTTCGATGACACAAGTTTCTGGGACCAATCCTTATACCCTTACCAGATAGTTTCCTTTCTACTACACTTCAGAAGAGCAGGAGAGCTCTCTCTCTCTCTCTCTCTCTCTCTCTCTCTCTCTCTCTCTCTCTCTCTCTCCCTCTCTCGCGCTCTCTCGCTCTCTCCCTCCCGCGCTCTCTCTCTCTCTCTCTCCCCCCCCCCGTCTCTGTATGTAGAAAATCCAAGCAACAGTCAAATGCACAGATTTAGAACCTATATAGCTCAGAGGAATAAAATACCCATGAACCATCTGAGCTATTCACAAATTATTGTCAGCTTAAGGATGTAAGATCCTTGAGTATGTTTGTTATATGTTGTTAGGTTTTGTTAAAAAGGATTAGAGAAAAGCACATTTAAATATTTTTACTGTTTAGAAGTTAGATCTGCTTTTGAAAATATAAGAAAAATTGGTGATCTGCAGCTTTGTATCATTTTTTAAAACCACTAGTGTAAGACGGTCCTCTCATATGATGAGTAGACTATGTCTTTTGATACCACAACTGCTCACTACATTTACAGAAAATGTATTGACCTTGAAAAGTTATTGTTCATTTTTTCATTTGGTTTTAATTTATAGAGTTATTGGAAGCCCATTTTATTTTTGTATGCTTCCCTCTCTTTCCTCTCCTCGTTTTCCTTCTTTCAGTCCAAGTCATCAGGATTCCTGCTATTTTTTTAAAGTTTAAAATATAATGACTTGGTTGACCTTTTAAACATTCACTGACTTTTTTGTTGGTGAATCCATGCATTTCTTTCAGATTTCTTTTGTTTATTACTGGCAACTTTCAAAAGTTAATATTGTTCTTAAGTAAAATAGAAAAAAAAAAGTCCTTAGGCGGGTTACAAAGAAAGTCATTGCATCCAATAATGCAGACCTAGACCTATTTACTTTGAAGAACATTCTACCGGGTAAGAATTCTTAGGATAGCTTCCTCAATAAATTGGATTGTGTGCTCATGCATCTAAATATTACAGCGGTGATGTGGGGGATAACAGTTGATGTTCTGTTCACTTAGAAAAACCCTAGAGTTTCATCTTGTCAAGTTCTTAGTAATGGTCTCCTGCCTTTCATCCCTTAGTTCCCCACAAGAATGCTTGTAGTGAGATTGATTAATTTTTAAACACACTTTGAGCTAACGAAATATCAGCCTTCCAAATAGAGTACTTGCTGATCTCTTCTCAGTTTTGTTTATTACCGAGAGTGAAGGTGCTTCAAGATTCCAGTTGGCACTCTCTTTTATTATTACTCATTACTATAACTTGCTGGGGAGCCATTTTGTCTGTTGTGGTTAGAAACATTATTTCAGACTTCTTACTAAGTGAACTGGAAGCCTTTTAGTGACAACTTGGCAGGATATCAAATTCCAATGAGTATGAATTACCAGCATCTTATGGTAGTAAGCTTTCTAAGAAAATATGTGTGAGAGAAAGAAATTAATCTGAAGGAAAGCAAATATTTTGTTTAAATAGTAAATGGCCAGCCATTTTAAGACTGTGGAGCTTGGAGACTTTTGAATTCCCAAGAATTATTTTAAGGATGAACAACTTTTTACACTGTTAGTGGGCATTATGTTCTCCAGCGAACAGCATGTGACACCAACCAGCACTTACATAAAAATGGAAAAGAGATTTAATGGTAAACTTGATGCCAGCTAGCTGGAAGGGTTTCATGCTTCTGGAGCATGAATGTTGGAAGAACACAAATATTACATTTGTACCTCACAGAAAGTTGTAATATTGATTTCTTACAATTTATAAAAATGTTTTTCTTTCCCCATTGATAGAGTTGGGCTGTTAAGCTGTCTTCTGTATCAGTTCTTTGTTTCTTGCAGAACATTCAGAGGTCTTTGCAGATTATATGTTTTATCAATACATGGTTAGACCTCAACAAGCACACAAAAATATATCAGAGATAAGATCTATTTGGGAGCCATTAAGTGGCATTATTAGAATTAGCACACATATCCACACAATTAGAAATACCAG
Organism: Thermophis baileyi; assembly: GCA_003457575.1. Lineage (NCBI taxonomy): Eukaryota > Metazoa > Chordata > Lepidosauria > Squamata > Dipsadidae > Thermophis > Thermophis baileyi. The sequence continues at coordinate 1,596,562 of QLTV01002663.1, forward strand.
TTGAAATTATGGAATAATGATAGAATAATATTCCATAAGAAGAATAAATAGCAGCCCAGAAAATCAGAACTTGAGATTCTTTGATATAACTTGAACCAGAGCAAACAACCCATTTTGCAAAAGAGACACCTAGTTGTGACCTATTTTCCTCTTATAAAAACCAGAATCATATTAACCTTTTTTTAAAAAAAATAATAATTTATGAACATAATAGTAGAGAGGGTATACAGCAGAAAACAGCAAGCATGGTCTACATAGCTATTTAATTTTTGTCCAATCCAGATAAGAGTGTGGATAAGAGGAAAAATAATATATTTTAACAATCTTCTTTTACCAGCTTTGTGTGGTCCTTTCCTTTTTATCTTTTTAAAGTAAGTTGGAAATTCCATTCACCATGAACTCTAAGTTACACAGGTTGGTCCTAAAGGTCTACCCTTTGCAATAATATAAATGCTAGTAGCTGAACTATGTTACTGTAAATAAAAATACTATTAATCAAAATCATTTAAAACACTTAAATATGCTTTCTTAAGCCTATAACATCCACTGTGACACTGACAGCACAATTTCACAGAAGCTTGTAAAATCATAATTATATTAATTGTAACAAGAATCTACAGCCTACCTGTGAAAGTCATATTTTCATCGGATATTTAAGGCTATAATCCCTTCTCCCCCATGGACAATCTTCCCAATGCTTTGCCTAGGCCTCTTCCCAGCAATTTTAGTTCATTCCTCTTTTGCTACAATTCTGAAGATGCCCAAGCTCTTATGAAGCTTCCAGACCCACTGAAGAAACAGCTGTACAATGAAGTCTGAAAGTACATTCAGACAAGCAGTTTCTTCCCATTTATTTATAGTTCAATAAATAAATGTCTTTTTCCATTAAATTGCTGGAAAAGGTCAGAAACCAGCACAATTGGAGGGGGGGGAGAAACACCATTAATATATAAGCAATGGTAATACAAACAACTTAAATTGAAAGTAATGTATTTTGCCATACAGACTCAAGAAGGCCAGCAGTTCAAGGACATGAACTATCTAGATCATTCCACTTGTATTGACCTTACACTTAACTCTTCTAAAACCCTGTCAAGGTCTTGGCTTTTTAGGCTTAGGCAATTGTGTCTTTAGTGTGACTCCCAGAATACATAGTAAAAGTAATTTTACAACACATTCTGATAGAGAGAAGTTCCTTGAGGATGGGCTCCAGCACTAGTCCAAAAGCTCAGAAGACTAAACATCTGGTCCCAGTGATCAACCCAGATTGGATCCTGTAACATTATCCTGGGACATGTATATTTGTCTTCATTCATGCTAAAAGTAAACACTTATAATTTGTTCCCTATGCCATCCGTCTGGTAAACTTGCCATGTACATGTATACATCTGAACTAGACTGTGTTGTTTCTCTGTGTCATATATTATATGTGGGTATATGCATAATTTTGTATTTATTTATTTAGTCATGTTTATGTAATGTATATTGGAGGTGCTGACCTTTTGAGAGCTATATGCAATGAAATTTCATTTCAATGTATGCCGATTAATGTACATTCAAAGTGACAATAAAGTTATTATTCTATTCTATTCTATTCCATTCCATTCCATTCCATTCCATTTTCTGTTCTGTTCTGTTCTGTTCTGTTCTATTCTATTCTATTAATATCATGCATCAGTGATCATACACCTACATGTAATTTCAAGAAGAATAATGCAATGAGAGTGGAGGAACTGTTCATCAAAGGATGGCAACACAGTGCTTCTTTTCCTCATTGTATTCCTGGGAGAAGGGAAACTGAGGATTCAAGATTGGAGACGTGCAGATGGGAAGAAAGGTCTGAGAGAGGTGCTAAAAAAAACCTCCATCTGTCAAAGAATCAGGATTATACATACCGTAGATCCTCTTAAAACTTTCAATAAAGACCTAAGACACAGACTTTGTCAAGTATAAATAAATAATATATAAATTTCTTTTTCATCCCATGGGTGGTATGTGTCTTCCTGGGTCCTTTACCAGAGATCTTGGAGTTTGAGCGCTCTGCCCAATATCTTAGCTATTCCTAGCACTGCACTCTTCTGGACAATTCTTTTGGAGTTGGAAGGGTCTAGCCCAGTGGTTCCCAAAGTGGGCGATACCGCCCCCTGGGGTGGGTGGGATGACTTAGGGGGCGGTAAGAGGCAAGGGTGAGGGCAGGGGGGCGCTAAGAGGGGCAAGGGGGGCGGCAGGTGGTTCACCATACCGGTAGTGACAGCTGGCTGGCCTACTCCCTTTCCCGCAGCCCTGCCATGCTTGGCGGCCTTCCACGCAGCCTTCCTGGGGGTCCCCCATGCCCGCTTGCCTTCTGAGGTCGGCGTTCAGCCCAGCCCGGCCCAGCCAGTGGGTGGGTGGGTGGCCCTTGGAAAGACCCCCCCCTTTGCAGGGCGATCCAAAGAGGTGAGGGGGATGCTGCAGAAAAGGCCGCCTTCCACCCATGCCGGCTCCGCAGAGCTTGGGGCTCCAAAGCAGCCCACTGGCTTCTCACCCGGCCACCTGCCTGCTCTCTTTGTGGATCAGCCCAGCCAACCGCCGGCGCCACTCTAGGAACTCAGACCACTGCGCCAGGTTGGAAGTCAGTGGGCTGCTTCAGAGCCCCAAGTCCCTCAGAGCTGGCATGGGAGGCACGGGTGGAAGGCGGCCTTTTCTACAGCATCCCTCTCCCCTCTTCAGATTGCCCTGCAGGGCTCTGCCTTTGCAGAAATGGGGCGGGCAGTTTTACGGAGGATTGGCGGGGGGGATGCGCGGCCCTCCGGGATGGAGAGCAGGGCAAGAGGAGGCACAATAGGCTGTGCTGCCCCAGCCCCGCTCAACCGTGCCTCCCCGCCCAGCCTTCCTCACCGGGCGCTGCTGCACTGGCAGCACCGCCCTGCCCAGCTCCATCCGCCGCCACTTCCCGCGAACTTTCCAGGAAACGGCCAGAGCGAGGGGCGGTGGGAGCACGTGGGCCTGGCTGGCGCTCGGCTTGCCTTCCTGGCAAGGCTCGGAGACCACCCAGCACATCCATCCACCGGTTGCCGCCACCCCCGCCCCTCTCGCTTTCCCGGCTTCGACTCCGGGACCTTTGCGGGCCAGGAAGCATCGGGAAATGCACCTATGGATGCTTCCCAGCCTGCAAAGGTCCCGGAGCTGAAGCTGGGAAAATGAGAGGGGCGGCGTGGTGGCAACCACGCTCCGGCAGCGTCGCGTCCCCTGTCATGTGCCATCCGGGATCGCGATCTCCGGGCTGGCGGGGGCTTTCGCGGGACAGGCAGAAAGTGGAGAGCTGGCGGATGGGCATGCCGGGTGGTCTCCGAGCCTTGCCAGGAAGGTAAGCCGAGCGCCGGCTGGGCCCACGCGCTCCTGTGAAAGAAAGAAAGATGTTAAGAAGGAAGAAAGACAGACAGACAGACAGAAAGAAAGGAAGATGTTAGGAAGGAAGAAAGACAGAAAGACAGAAAGAGAAAGAAAGAAAGAAAGAAAGAAAGAAAGAGAGAGAGAGAGAGAGAGAGAGAGAGAGAAAGAAAGAAAGAAAAAGAAAAAAGATGTTAGGAAAAAAGACAGAAAGACAGAAAGAAAGATGGTAGGAAGACAGACAGACAGACAGACAGACAGACAGAAAGAAAGAAAGAAAGAAAGAAAGAAAGAAAGAAA
>QLTV01002663.1:1627431-1659502 GCA_003457575.1 Thermophis baileyi
AACTACTCAAAATTTCCGCTACCGGTTCTCCAGAACCTGTCAGAACCTGCTGGATTTCACCCCTGGGTTAGGGTCCTGATAAAAAGGCTGCTGGCTGACACAATAAAGAAGGTGAACTAATGATACTTCAGTTTCTTTATTGCCAATGTTTAAGCTCAAACCTGAACTCATATTCATGTTCAGCAGATTCACTGTTAATGTTCTTTGACACCCTAGATATCTCTTCTGCTACGTTTTCTCCCAGAAGGTCTTGGTAGACTAATTAGCCATGTGGATTTAGCCAACACAGAGAGTTGTCTCAGTACAATCACATCAAGTACATGCTTCATCTTCTGTTGCCAGTGGCCACAGCAGAACTGTGCACAAAATTACTTGAAAAACTGCAAAACATGAAAACCATTCTGAGATGAACTATTTTAATTGGCTTACTCATCTAATGAATGGCCCCGATGACCTTCCATCTCATCTAGATTAGTAAGTGATCTGACCATGACAAAGGGCAGATGGAAATGCCCTCTACATTCAGATCATTATACATTTTCTTTTACGCAAAACATAATCCAATGGCCTGAGATAATTTTGGAACAAGTCTGTTATTTCAATGGAGGCCATAAACTCTTGAACTTTGACTGAACTGGCCCCCAAAACATGGAAGTTGATGCCAAACTTGTAACCCAACTTAACTGAAAGCCATCTACATCCTACTATTTCATGACTGAGTCCCTGATCACAACACCACTTTCCACTGCAGGTGCTTAGGCTTTTGAAAAACCTCAAACCAGAGAAAATCTCAGAGAGGGCATCTTCCACGTTCTCATTCAACTAGATCAGTGGTTCTCAACCTTTCTAATGCCGCGACCCCCCACCACCACCGCCACAACCTCCCCCCGCCACCACGACCCCCTCCCCGCCCCCTCCCTGTGCGGGATGAGGTGACAAAGGGGGCGTGGCACCAAGGGCGAAATGCTCCCAGTTTGGGCTTGCCTGCGGGTCGCCGGACAGCTGATAGCATCGGAAGCGGGAGACTTCGCCCGGACGCTGCCATTTAGGTTCTTTTACCCTCTGTGCATGCGCAAAGCATTCTGCGCATGCGCAGATGGTAAAAGAACCCAAATGGTGGCGGGTGGGCGAAGTCTCCTGTTTCTGTCGCTACCAGCTATCCGGCGATCCATAGGCATGGCCGAACCGGGAGCATTTCACCCCTGCAGTGATGGTGGCACCAAGATGGCGGGCTAACGCATGCGGCGACCCCTGTGAAATGGTTGTTCAACCCCCAAAGGGGTCACGACCCACAGGTTGAGAACCGCTGAACTAGATCTTGGTAATGCATAATGTTTAGCCTATTTCTAATTAACCTGATCTTGCTTTAATTCAGAATTTTTGCATGAACTACATTTGGGATACAGGAATCAGTCCTTCATTTCTCAGTTGACCATGTTTTTAGCATTTTTTCAGAACTAGAATTATACATTTTTTGAAATGAGTCAGAAGCTTTGTTTCAGAATGCATGGAAGCATGACTTTTTAAAGCAGCACATTTTTTTCCCCAGAAGTGTGAGCCTAAAAAAAAAGATACAACTATGTTAAGTTGCATTAAAAATGGCATTTCTTTGAGCTGGTTACTTTCTTTTTTCCCTGGCTTGAGTGGAAACCTGGTGAAAAACAGGCTGATTTTAAGAGACCCATATATCTGAAGGACTGATCATTTTTAAGCACACAAGAACCTGTTTGGAACACTAAATATAATAGGCCACAATCACAGACCAAACAAAAATAATTCTTTTGAAAGGGGATTTATTAAACAACTTTCATTATTTGCTCTGTTGTGTGGCCATAAAATACTCAATTAATTTCAGAAGTCAGGTTTAGATTTGTGTTTTCACTTTTACTAGGAACTTATTCCTAGAATTTCAGTCTCTGTTAACTTATCATGTCCTCAATATGACTGAATTTAATTATACTATTGCATGTGAGCAAAATGACTGTATATTTTTAGCACTTGAAAAAACAGAGGTAGGGTTTAAAAAAAAAACCTGTACATAACTGGTTTAATATTGGCCAGATGGTACTTCTATATGCATTGGTTTTAGCTGCAAATGAGAATGTTTGACAGCCCAGCTTTGGCAGATAACTGTTAGATTTTAAATTCCCTGTGAGCGGAATATACGTATAAAGTCTTCAAGAGTTTATTCCCCAAGGGAAGCAGCTTAGACAGCCTGAAGGGAACATGGGATATCTTTCCATTTATGTGCAAACCTTGGAAGTTGCCAACTGTTTCAAGCAGAAGAAGAGGTAAGCCCACGCACACACATCCTTACATCCTGATTCTTTCCATCAAATGTGACATCATCCCTGTCCTACAGCTTGTGTTGCTTCTCCTCTTTCTCTTAAAGAGGAGAAGTCTTTAGTCTTTCTCCTAAAACCCATTGATAAATTTAATACAATTTTGATTTGCCCAATGCTCCTTCAGGCTGCTTAACATGCAGGAGGATTTGCTGAATGGACACTGCTGAATTTAGATCTTATCTCTGAAAAAGAAACTCAGGACTTGCAAGTAGTACAAGTAGCCTCGAGTTATGACCAGTTGCTTAGTGGCTGTTCAAAGTTATGACAGACATCCCTGGGGTACTTATGGCCCAGTTCCAAAGTTCCAACTGCCAGGCTCCCATCTGATCACATGACCACAACCAGTCTGCATTTACAGACATGTGCAGTGTCCAATAATCACCTGATCATGTTTTAAGACTGTTCCGCTGCAAGAAAGGTTGAAAAATCAGGTTGGTCAAGTGAGTGATCCACTTTATGCCATCATGACGTATGACCATGATGGGTGGGCTTCATTATGATTGTAAGTCAAGGAATACCTATATTTAATTCAATGTTTTATCTAAGGCAGTAGGATTAAGGGGTAAATGAAACCTTACATTTTGCCCCCACTCTCACCCATAACTCACTCTTGATATTTGCTACACCTAAAAAACTATAATATAATCACTAGGTGTGACTGAGCTGTGATGGCACAGTGGTTAGAATGCAGTATTGCAGGCTAATTCTGCTGACTGCCAGCAGTTTGATTCTCACCGGCTCAAGGTTGACTCAGCCTTCCATCTTTCTGAGGTTGGTAAAATGAGGACCCAGACTAACTCTGTAAACCACTTAGAGAAACCACATAGTGCTGTAAAGCATTATGAAGTGGTATATAAGTCTAAGTGCTATAGTGCTATGAGTAGATCACAGATTGTCTAATATAATTCACACTTGTTTTATAATATATAATGTGGCAATTCATTATTCAATAGTTCTAGAAATTAAAGGGCTATTCAAACTGAGGTAAATTGGAAACTGGTCTATGAATTTGACAAGGGCTAGTAATTCTTCATGTGTCTTATTCATATGTTCATTGCTTCAATGTGCTAAATTAAATGTTGATTGCCTTCTATGAATGAACCAACTCCATAAACACTCTTCAACTGCAGTAAAATGAAGTAATTATTCTGCATTTCTATTGGTTTATTTAACACATTGATAGAGCTGCTCATCTATTCGACGGAACTTTGGATGGAGAGCAAAAGATAAAACATAATGCACAGTTTATTTGAAGCACAAAGTCAAGGTCACTGTGAAAACACCTTACCAGCATACTCCCCTCCACACATGCCAGGATCCATTAACATCCTGGCCCCAATGCAGGTGTGATGCAGAGCCTCTAGTCATGCAGGCCAACTGAATTTTTAGAAAACATTACAACACATTGTTTTTAAGTAAGCTTCCATGTAGGGGGTGGGGTGGGGAGAGCAACCAGTTATCTTTTCACATTAAGCAATTTTGAAAAAGCTTTTTTTTAACTATTTCTAAATAAAGTGTTTTTTACTGTGTCAAAAGCACAGTTAGGAATAATTGCTAGAAAGACAGCCAGAGAGAGAGAGAGAGAAGAAAATCATAGGTTTTTTTTACTTTTCTAAGGCATGCTAACAAAGAACACTCCGTGTTATTTCCCAGCCTACAGTCTCTCATAAAATGCCCAAATGGGTTTTTATGATGGTTTTCCCCTCCCCGCAATTCTCACCTTTGGGTTGAAACAAGCATGAGAAAGTCCAATAGGTAATTATTTTACAAAAGAATTCAAACCTGGGAAATGTAATGGGGGTGCTTCATCAGCCATAACTGTAGCTTTATTGCTGCACACACTGCACACAGCAGCGAGGAGAGAGGAGTGCTGCCCGTTTGCTAGGGAGGTAGATTTATTGAGGAATTCAAGTGGAGATACTTTCAAGGGAAGGAAGCATGAAAAATATTGAAGGAGGCTGCTGGAAACATGTGCAATTCTCCTCTGCATTGACTTGTACTGGCTTACTGTTAAGAATGTCACCGAAGGGAGCCAGTCACACCTCAGGAAGGAAGAATGTACTTTTTGGTGTAATATAATCAATAAACCCAGTTGCAGAACCTTCTCACTGTCTGTTGTGATAAAGATTTAGATTTGTTACCTCTCTGATCAAAAGCAAAAAGAAGTTTTACTTGTTTTCCAACAAGTTCTCTGTTTGTGTTCTGTATATGTGACATATCTCTCACTATCCCAAATTACTGCACGTTCCAGATTTTGTTCACTCTAATAAAGGAGAATGTCAGGCCTGGAAGCCATCTTTTACCCTTTTGTATTCAGGCCTGCCACATTTTCTACTGTGGGAAAATGGGAGGTGGGATTATATGGTGTAGGTGATATGTAGTAGTTTAAATAACATTCTTTCCAGAAAGTCAAGGCCGCTGTGCCCGGCAGCTGCGAGGAAGTGACGGGGAGGCATCTTCAGTTCTGGATGCTGCTTGATTGGATCGTGTGATGGACATGGACTTGTCCATGGGCAGGGACTTGAACTTTCGTTTGGGTGGGGAAAACCTGGAAGCTTTCAGATTCGGGTTTTCCCAGATGTTGCCAACATGGCATCTCTAATAAATTGGAACTTTGAGGAACTTCTAGCCTCGCAGTCTTGTTTTGTTGGGGGTGTTTATTGGAATGCTGACAGAGAATATTTGTAGCTCAGGATGGACATGAGGGGTCCTTGGTGCTCTCTGACCTGGCTTTGTTCACTCTTCCAGGAGATATTTCTCTTTCTAAAATAAGAGACCATGCTACTCCTATATGCATCAGTAGTTCTGGTTATGCCACAATTTTTTTTTCTAAAATCTACTCAGAATAATAGCTGAGCAATACTTTTATTAGAACCAATCAAAGGTGTGCAAATCTTGAGTTTTACTTTATTATATTATTAATATTTGTTGACAAAAATGTGAAGTCACAGCTGCCAATTCTTAGTTGTTGTTGGCCTTCATACGCATCGAGTTGTTCCCAGGAACCTAGGAAGTTGTAAAGTATTCTAAATATGCAGATCCAAGCAGCTTTATGTAATTGACAGATGGAATTTTTGTCAATGTGCAGATTTTCTAAGTGCTGTCCAAGATTTTTTTGGCATGGCACCCAAAACTTTTCAATTTCAATTGTCAGAGCTTAATGATGCTGATGCCAGTCAGAAATGTGGTCTGCTCTCCAGCAGTTTGAGACTGGCTCCGTGAGATGGTGTGAGCTCCCATTGCTTGTTCCCTAGCTCCTGCCCACCCACAGTTCAAAAGCAAGCTATTATTGTGAGTAAATAAATGGGTACCAGTTTGTGGGAAAACCTAGCTGCGTTCATGTGTACAGAGAGTGGAAGTTGGCACTGGACCTAGTCAGATACAAAGCATTGTGACATGAGGCAAGGCAAGGTGAGACCAACAGAGGAGCCCAGAAGAGCCAGTAACTGAAGTGAAGTGTAAAGCTAGTTCCCCCCCCCCCCATGGTGCACCAAGGATAGGTGCACAAGCACCAAATAAAATGAACAAGCAATCTAGGCTATCGGGACTGCATTGTGTCTAACATTTGTAGATTTCCATGACATTGTATGCTATATGCTAAATAAATACATAAATTCAGATATTGATACTTTTGTCCTCTATTCTTCTATTCCCTGGTATTTCCACATCAATTGGCCACACTTTCTTCTTTTCAATCACAGTCATATCTGGCGTGTTATCTGCCAAGACTTTATCAGAAATCCGACAATTTTTTAACTTGTTTATTTTCAACTATATGTTTCCAGCAATTTTTCATTACCGGCACATAATAAGTTTTACAGATGTTCCAGTGACTCATTTTAGTGACTTTGTTATATCATTATTTATTATTATGCTTGGTCATGCAGTCATCCAGATGTTTAGACTGGGTTTGTTATTTATTATCCATCTATCAAGTCCTTACTAAGAACTTGGAATAAGCAGAAGTTTGATGGTATTAAAGGTATCGTCACCAAATGTAAGCTGTTCCAAATAAAGCTGCCTTTTGCAACTGACGGATGGTGATTTTGCCTTTGGTGTTCAAGTCGTGCTCCAGATGCTTTAGGATTGTACCCATGGTGCCTATTACTGTTGATACTACCTTTGCTTTCTTTTGCCACAGATGTTCTACTTCTATTTGCAGGTCTTTTCATTTTGTGATTTTCTCCAGTTCTTTCTCTTCTCTTCTGCTGTCTCCAGATGTTGCCACATCCACTATCCAGACTTTTTTTGTCTTTCTTATCCACAATTGTTAAGCCTGGGGTATTATGTGCTAGGTGTCTGTCTCTTTGAATTCTAAAGTCCCAGAGTACTTTAGCTTCTTCATTTTCTATGATTTTGTCTATTTGTGGTCCCAAAAGCTCTTGTTTGCAGGCAAATGGTATTTCTTGCAGAGATTCCACAGCACCATTCTTGCTAATTTGTTGTGATTGTTGTTGTTGTTATTATGGCACTTTAAGAAACTCAAGAGAATTTAACAACAATAAATCTGTGAAGTATATTGGGATGAGACAACGAGTAGCCCAAATCACCAAATGAGCTTTCATAACTGTAGGTGGGTTGGAATTTGAGTGTTCCCTGTTGTGGTCTAATATTTTAAAAACGAGACCACCCTTGTTCTCATTAATATCAGTGAACCCTCAGTAAGCTTGTTTTTCCAAAACAACCAGAAATAAGTGTTTATTATTTCTAAAATACACTTAGGCCCTCTGTTCTGAATTCTTGCTGTAGGAAAAGTGGTACAAATACAATAGATGCCATAGAGTCTCTCATTTGGATGGCTGAAATATTCTGTTGTCCAGTGAGACAGCATTTGTCAAATTTATTTAAGTGAATGAGACAAATTAAATTGCTTTGCTTCTTTTCTTGTTTGGTATTTCTCTTCTTCAATCTTCAGTTCTACAAGCTGAAATAATTCAGGGTGAAGAGATGTTTTATTGCAGTGCACCACAGATGATACTTAAGGAGATCAAACACAATTTTCACAGTAAGTGTGAATTTCTGATTCAATTTGCCACTGTGCTTTAAGCTACTTCCATAGATACATGCGTTTTGCCTGCTTCTAATGAGATATTATAGATCTGCCACAGACTTTATTCTCTGCATTTATCTAAGGCATTATTTGAAATACCATCCAGATATATTATTATGCAAAAAGCTAAGAAGCTTCTAAAGAAAGTGCAGGAGCATCCATTACGTATAGGATGTCACTCAGAGGGAACCAGCATTCACAGATGTGAAAACAAAAGCAGAAATGAGAAAGAATAAGATTTTTTTTGTTTTTTAAAATAATTTTATTGAAGTTTTTATTAAACATAGTAAAAAATTAATGCAAATAGAAAAAAAGAAAAAGGGAAGGAAAGTTCAGAAGGTTGAGAAAAAAAATAAAAGAAAAAGAAAAAATCAGAAGGGAAAGAAAAAGACAAGATAATAAAAACAAGTGGTTTCCAAACTTCATCACACCGAGCCCAAACTGATATAATAAAATTTCATCCTCTTTTAAACTTGGGAAAAAAACAACAACCTTCTAACCATAGCCCAGGTTTTATCTGTACAGGTAGTCCTCCATTTATGAATGGTTGTTTAATGACTGTTCGCAATCACTACGGCCTTGGAATGGGTACTTTGTGACCCATAAAACACTTCTAGCTTATCTTTCTGTCACACAAAAAGTCACACTGTTCTCCTGATCACATGACCACATTTCAGGCACTTGGCACCTCTTTGTATTTACAATTGGTTAAGTGACTTGCGATCATGTGATCAGCTTTTGCAAACTTCTCTGCCGGCTTCCACAAAAAATCAGTGGGGAAGTTGCAAATGAAGGGGAAGTTGGATTTGACATCTGTTCGTCAAATCCGAAGGAATTCCCCTACTATACATGTTGGAGGAATAGCCATCAAATATGGTGAAAAGTTTAGCAAAGGCTGAGAATTCTGCTAGCATTTTTCCCTCCCCTCTGGAACACTCAGGAAGATTCCAGAGGTTAGGGGAAAATGCTAGTGAACACCAGTAATCTCAAAGGTTCATAACACTGGTCTTTGCTAGTGTTTTGCCAGGTTTGACACCCATTATTCTAACACATGCAAGGATTATGTATTAATTAATTATATACTTGTTTATCAAAACTTGTAGCAAAACTAACCTATATTCTAAATCTCTCTGGTCTCCCAATTTGTTTGAAACTTTCTCTAAATATACATTCTTTACATTTTGCAAATTGTATAGTATTTTAAATTCTCAAATCTCTGTTTGAAATTTCTTAAATCCAAAGAAATAGGTAAAACTCATCAGGTATCAAATTAAGTTCACTGTTTTGAAGGTCTCTAGTATCCATAAAGTTGTTAAATTGAACATTTCCAAATGTTATTAGGAAGTGATTTGGCTAGCTGTTTTATGGTCTCCTCATGTGATGCTGCCATTCTGAGCATTCATGGGCAATCTCCCATTCTCTAGAGCAATAATAGCTAACCTTTTTCTCGTCATGTGCCGAAAGCGTGCGCGCGCGCATACATGCCGGCACCCATAATGCAATGTGCCCCCCTGCACATGCATGCATGACCCCTGCCCACGCTCCAACTGTGCATGTACATGCAATCCCCCAATGCTTCCCCTGCACATGCACGCGTGACCCCCCCATGCCCAGTTTTGGGCCTAGTAGGCCTCCCTGCTGTTACAGGTGTTATGTCTGCCTTGTATGCAGCTTTATTCCTCTTTAGCATTCATCTCCATTGTTTTGTGATGCATTTCCTGCCTCTTTAGGATTTACCTCTATTTGCTCCTGTGGGGCACTTCCTGTTCCTGTTGTATATATGTATTTATATGGCTTGTATAGCGTTTTAACTGCATTTTGATTAAAACTACTTGAAACACCTGCAGCCTCCTGGGACCAAAAATGGGACAACCCCCCTTCCCTCTGCGTATGCATGCGTGACCCCCGCCCCCACGTGCGTGACCCCCTCCTGAAAATCAGCTGGCTGGCGGGAGGTGTACGTGCGCATGCGCGGTGGAGCTGAGCTGGGCGACAGCTTGCGTGCCCGCAGAAAGAGCTCTGTGTGCCAGCTGTGGCACGTGTGCCATAGGTTTGCCATCATGGCTCTAGAGAATCTAGAAGGATTGGTCAACTTGCTAGTCTGTGATTCTTCACAGCCATCATCGTTTCTACTCGTTCATGGAGATATCTTTAATCAGCCATGACTAACAGTGGAAGCCCATAAAATAACAATACATTTTCTGTTACTCCAAAAACAATGAAAACCAAGGATTTTTATTTAATTGAATGAATGAACTGTAAGTCAGAAATACCTAATTTTAATTCTTTCCAACTCCAAGTAGGCATGTGGTATGGAAAGGCTAATTTTATTCCCTTGAACTTAATTGATATTAATTGTTGATATTAATAGAATGAAGATTTTAGAAAACAGTTTATGTCCATCCTTATACTGTATAATCACTTGCATTTGAACTCATGTACAAAATAGTTGAGGGTCTTCTGTACTATATAATTAAATGAAATCAAAATACCAGACATGACACGCCAGGAAAGGATAAGTGGACAGGAATGTTTTACCATAACGGAAAAGTTGCAGCATTTTTGCATTGTCTTGCATATTTATCTCCCTGGTTTCTATACTCATTTCAGTCATAATTGCCTTTTAAGAATTCTTGAACCATGTATCTTGGGGCATTGTTTTCCTTTTTTTCTCCTTCCTGGAACGAAAATAAATTTTTAATATTGTGCTGCTTGCTTTTCTAACATTTATTTTATTCTAAATGCATGTGTGTCTTTTTCTTTTCCCATTTTGTATACATGTATGAAAAAGATATTTTCATTCCTAATTATTTTTCTTTTAGTTCAGCTACAATGTTTCTTATTCTCCTGTGTATAAAAGAGGGGTGAACAACTCACCAGGCACATGTTATTCTCTTGAGAATTTAGTGTGATTTGGATTCTCACTTCATTTGTCACTGAAATATCAAAAGGTGGCAAATGAAAAATCTGGCATACAGCCTGGTTACTTGAGAGACCACCTGTCTCCCATAGTATCTGTCCAGCTGATTCGATCTGCCCTCTCTTTGGACCCTAAAGTATGCCTACTCTGTAGCACAGGGGTGTCAAACTCGCATCGTCATGGTGGTGTCACGTGATGTATCGGGACTTTTTTCCCTTTGCTAAACTGGGCGTGGGCATGGCCAGCGCATAACGCATCTGGCCCGTGGGCCGCGAGTTTGACAGCCCTGCTATAGCAGCACTGTTCTCTGGAATGAAGTTCCTTCTGAAATTAGCAATAGCAATAGAATAATACTTAAACTTATATACCACCCCATAGTGCTTTACAGCACTCTCTAGGCAGTTTACAATTTCAGCATATTGTCCCAACCATCTGGATCCTCATTTTAGCACCTTGGAAGGATGGAAGGCTGAGTGAACCTCGAGCCCCATCAGGCTCGAACTCTAGGCTGTAGAGTTTGCCTGCAATACTGCTTTTGCACCACTGCGCCACCAGGCAGATGGCTCCCAAAATGCTAGTGTTTTCAAGGGCCTTAAAGACCTGGTGTTTGCATTGGTTTTTATTGAGGACAATTGATACCCTTTCTTTCATTAAGTTCTCCTCTGGATTTGTTTCCTTTGCCATCTTTGTTCTTTTCTCTTGTGCTTTTTTTTTTGGCATTGTTCTTTCTTTTTCAATGTTTTTAACCATTGTAAACAATTATAATTATTTCCATCACAGTACACATTTAAGATGTATACATGACTTGTATGTCAACTTAAATTTCAGAATCTGATCTGTTTTTACATCCCATATGTTTTTCCTTTTTCCTAGAGTTCTTTTTATAGCAAATCAACTGATTTGTGTGCATGTACAGTATTTTAAAACATTATTTACAATTTTAAGGAGAAAATACATAATGATAGCCAAAATATAATAAGATTCTATTAAACCAGGATCCAATGTTTACATGGTTGCTCTCAGTCTCTTATCTCCCCTTTGACTGGCTTGACCTATATTGAACTTTCTAGGTATTTGAATAATATAAAAACATTTTTTTAGATTTTTTTAAATCTTGCCTTTATTATTTTTATAAATAACTCAAAGTGGCAAACATAACTTTGCTTTAGGAAGTGACGTCGCAGCGCTACCAGTCACAGGGAATGGAGCTCTCCATCCCTGTGCTGGCTTCTCCCTGTTTGTGGGCTCCGAAAGGAGCCAAAGCCGCCTTGTAGGGGCAGCGAAGCTAAGGAAGGGTGCCCTATGAGGTCGCGGGAGAGATCGCAACTCTCCTGCTGAATCCTGGGGCTTTTTTCCCCCTCTACGCCACGGCGTGGAGAAGAGGCAACCTAAGATGGCTGCCACAAAGCCGGGACAGCTTAACATCTAAGAATGGTGCTGGAGCGGAATTGGTGAACAGTGTCTGGAACTGGGTGAAAAGAATTCTCTTTATTTAAAGCTTAACCCCAAAAGAATATCCAGGAAAAGAGATAATTATTTCTAAAGTAGCTGCGACTTAACACCTTGAGTAAAACTTTAAAATGGAAGGAAAAAGAATCAAAGGGAAGAAAGCAGAAAAATTGTCAAAAATACAGAAAATTGGATTTTCAAATTGGACAGGCGTTGTTTTGGATAGGCATTTTAAAATGCTGGAACTATTTACACAAAAAGCTAACATCATCTTTATATTTTGGAATATTATCATTAAAATTGGATAAAAATGGTTAATATTTAAATTTGATTTAAGAGTGCCACCTGCTGTCAAAAGAAAGGTACAACACATTCCCAAAATCTTGGAAATACTTGGCTATTGGAGATCTAAACGTGAAAACAAGAAACATTATTATTAAAATGACCCCTGAAGGTTTTAACACAAGATTGAATTTGCAGAGGGATTTATGAAGGTTCTATTCATGTAGAAGAACAGGTTGATTAACTTTGGGATATAAAGACTCTTGGACATTGGACATTGAATTTTTTGAGAAGTGGCTATAGGTTTGAATATATGGTTTTTGATTATTGGACAAAAAAGAAACAAAATAAATAAAAACAAGAAATGAGTGGAATTTGGGAATAAATCGCGTTGATAACCCAGATTATTAAGGACACCTTGATAAGAAACTGCGAGGAGATTATGAATAAAATGCAGAGCATAGGTGAAGAACTGGAAAATATGACACAAAGGACAAGGAGAGACCAGGACGCCCAGGAAGAGGAGGAGCCAACTGAAAGAGCAGTTGAAAAAATAGAACAGACAAGCCAACAAATAAAAAGGAATGACAAGAAGGAGATTTAAATAAAAATAATAATGATCAATGAAATAAGCCGAGGGGAAAGTATTTTAAGGGAAGTAAAAGAGGAACTGGAGTTGCAGGAAGGCTTTTTTGGAAGAGAGATAGGGGCAAGAATAGATAAGCTGAAAATTAGACAATGGAATAGGGTAGAGAAGGGAGAAATATTTAAGATGATTGTCCAAGAAGTGGCAGCAGATAGAGATAAAGATCCAAGAGAGACATATGGGAGGCAAGCTAAGAAACAAACAATTAAAACTTTAAAGCAAGCAAGAGACGATGGATAGAAAGGGAACATTTTTAAAATACAATAGTGGTATAGCTAAAAGTTAAAATAGGGATGGAAGTTAGAGAGAGGGGGATTAATGGAATACACATTTTTATATAACAAGGTGAAGTAATAACAAGAAGCAAACTTAGAATTTCAATGATGGTAGTATTGAATATGTTTGAATAATATGGTAATTGGCATAAAAATAACATTGAAATATTGAATAATTAAATAATGGAAGATTATAATTTAACATAAATATGTGTATTATTATTAGAACTATATGTTTGTTAAATATAACAAATATGATTATTAATATTTTATTCATAGTAAAAGGAACGATACCTAGAATATGATTGGCATAAAAATAACATATTGAAGTATTGAATAATTAAATAATGAAAGATTATAATTCAACAAAAATATGTGTATTATTATCAGAACTATATAAGCTTGTCAAATGTAGTAAATATGATGAATATTATTTTATTTGTACTAAAATGTGGATAGAAAGGGAATATTTCTAAAGATAACAGTGGCATAATTAAAAGTTAGAAAGGGGATGGAAACTAGAGAGAGGGAGGTCAGTGGAATACACATCTTTATATAATGAGGTGAAGTAGTAATAAGAGTGGAAATCAGAATCTGAATGATGGTAGTATTGAGAATGCTTGAACAATATGGTGATTGGCATAAAAATAACATATTGAAATATGGAATAATTAAACAATGGAAGATTATAATTTAACACAAATACGTGTATTACTATTAGAACTATATAAGTTTGTTAAACGTAACAAATATGATTATTAATATTTTATTTGTAGTAAAAGGAGTGACATTTAGAATATGGTGATTGGCATAAAAATAACATATTGAAATATTAAATAATCAAATAATGAAAGATTATAATTCAATAAAAATAGCACTAGCAATAGCAATAGCACTTAGACTTATATACCGCTTTACAGTGCTTTACAGCCCTCTCTAAGCGGTTCACAGAGTCAGCATATTGCCCCCAACAATCTGGGTCCTCATTTTACCCACCTCGGAAGGATGGAAGGCTGAGTCAACCTTGAGCCGGTGAGATTTGAACCGCCGAACTGCAGCTAGCAGTCAGCTGAAGTAGCCTGCAGTGCTGCACTCCAACCACTGCGCCACCTCGGCTCACAAAATATGTGTACTACCCATGTTTCCCCAAAAATAAGACCCTGTCTTATATTTTTTTGAACCCTGAAATAAGCGCTTGGCCTTATTGCCATGCACTCAAAAGCCCGATTGGGCTTATTATCAGGGGATGTCTTATTTTGGGGGAAACAGGGTATTACTAGAACTATATAAGATTGTCAACTGTAGTAAATATGAAGAATATTATTTTATTTGTATTAAAATGTAAGACACTCAGGTGCTACACTGTTCACACATTGATATGTTTGTAAAAAATAAAATAAAAAATAAAAAACTTTAAAAAAAATAACTTTGCTTTAAAAAAGGGTACTTTTTAAAAAGGCAACTAGACTTTTTTTTTTCCTTGAAGCTTCTTGGATGAGAAGCAAAACATCTTCAAGAAAAAACAAAGAAAATCCAGTTGTCTTTGGGGGAAAAAAGCACCTTTGGGACAACCATGACTGAGAATCTCCACAGACATAACTAATACCTCTTCCTCTTTCTATTTATGCTAGAAAGTAGGAGACTATGAGTTCAAGTCCCATCTTAGCCATGAAAACCAGATGGATGACTTTGGGTCAGTCATTCTTTCTCAGCCCAACTCACCTCACAGGGTTGTTGTTGTGATGAAAATAGGAAGAGGAAGGTACATTGGATATGTTTGCTACCTTGAGTTATTTGTAAAGATAATAAAGGTGGGAAACCAATAAATAAAAACAGAGCAAAAAACTAAAGCACGTCTTTACCAGCAGTCAACACCCAGATGAGTAGAATTAATACCAAGATTAGCACTAGATCAACGATCAAGAAATAAACAATATTACAACAAATAAGCAATAACAAACAATAACAAACAAGCCAACAGTAAACAACAGGCCCACCAAGGAACCACTCACAATACTGATAGGACAAACCACTAGTATATAAAATGTGAGCAAACCTCACTCCCTTCTGGCACTGATGATGCTACCTAGTTGGGAAATGAAACATCTGCAAGAAAACAATCAAGCTCAGAGAGCATCAAGGACTCCACAGTTCAACCCTGAGCTACAAATATTATCTTCTATCGATTCCACATTCTGGCAAGAACTAGAGAATCAAAGGCTATTTGGTAATCAATAAATAATGGTATTTTCTTGCTCTTACTCATATTTTCTTGGTCTCTCCTTTATCCATCTTATGTAAGCTATGAAATAGATTTCTCTGCCCTTAATGAAATCTGCCTGATCAATTATCTTTTATTTCTTTATGTATGCCTCTTATCTTCTTTGCAAAATAACAAGCATAACTTTGTTTGCTTGAGAAATGAGTGCAATGATTCTGTCATTAACGTGTTCATTTGCATCACTCTTCTTTGATGTAGATATTGATCTTTTCCACTCTCTAGGCCATATAGTTTTATTCCATATCTGTTTATATGGAGGCATTACCACTTTAACTGCCATTTCTCCTTCAGCTTTTAATATTTCACTAAGTATTTCACATCCATCTGGTGCTTTCCTATTAGAGAGCAGGTTTCTTGCCTATTATCTCTTGCTTTCTAGGTGAATTGATCCCTGAATATAATCTATCTCTAGAAATATTTCTTTTATTTTATTACCCTGTTTACAAATGGCTACAGCATAATCTTTCCACTTTTCTTTAATTTCATTTGTCCTTATTAGATCTTTTCCGTGACTACATTTCAGTCTTCCTACATTAACTGTAAGTCTTTATAGGATTTCTCTGATTTGCTTAAAGATATCTTTAATGTCTTCCTGACCCTGACTTGGTCTGCCTGAAGACATGTCTCTCTCCAAAGGAACTGGACATTACCATATGTAAGCCCTTTGCTGATTGTAGGTTATTTGTTAATTATTGTTTGTTTCCCTTCTCCACCATGGCATGGCCATTTCTATTCCTGTTGTAATGTATGCATATTGCTCTTTTTAACCTTGTAAGTTGTCCAGAGTTATGTATGAGTTGATGACTCTAGAAATCTGAATTATAAATGTATTATAAATGCAGTAATACACACACACACACACACACACACACACACACACACACACACACACACACACACACACACACACATATAGGTATTAGTATTTCAGCATATTTGCTATTATTCTTGACTGAATCTTCCTTCCTTCTTAGGCCTTTCTTCCTTGATGTTAGGTGTTCATGTTCACTCATCTTCCACCATTGTTGTTGTGAAGATTTTCTTCTAACTTTTGTTAGCTAATAAGATAGCTTGTTCAAAGATCTTTTCTTCTTTGACATTTTGGAAATATTTCCCCACTTTGATTTTCTCTTATCTCTTCCCACATCTCACATTTTCTTCACTGAACTGCTTCTTTCATTGATCTCATATTCCTACAGTATGTCCCCCAAATCAAACCTTGCTGGCATGTCTTCTTTCATTTATTCATGGTGTGTTCCACAATCTACCCCTGGATGATAATATCCTAATAATATTGTACTTTTCTATCTTCTGTTTTTCTATTGTGTAATCAGTTTTATTCCAATCCACCTGCATCAGGTAATGTTCATGTTGCTTAATGCAGGTATCGGAAAGCATGCTTTTGCAAAAATAGTTCAGATAATCTCATAATTCCATGTTCTTTCATTTCTACAACTGCTCCATTTCAATCACCTATTAGTAATACATTAGTAATTAGTAATGTATTTTTAATTTTTAAATGTATTTTAAATACATTAGTAATTAGTAATGTATTAAATTAGTAATGTATTTTTTTTAATATAGCATCTTG
This sequence comes from Thermophis baileyi, assembly GCA_003457575.1. Classification (NCBI taxonomy): domain Eukaryota; kingdom Metazoa; phylum Chordata; class Lepidosauria; order Squamata; family Dipsadidae; genus Thermophis; species Thermophis baileyi. The sequence continues at coordinate 1,644,271 of QLTV01002663.1, forward strand.
AACCTCTTGCCATTTGTGAGTAGCACCCACCATTGCACCTTAATAGGTTTCATTGTGTGTGTGTGTGTGTGTGTGTGTGTGTGTGTGTGTGTGTTAAAATAAGTTAACAGCTGTTATGTCTATAAAAGTGTCTCTGTTCTTAGTATATTAATTTCTGCAAGACAAAACATGCTTAACATTTGCCAGGGATTTAGGTCTTTTGATCATAAGTGTGTGTTGTTTATGCTTCTCAATTCTATGTTCCCATTCCATGTGTTCCTATGAAACAAAAGACGCCTATATCAATACTTTGTTAAATCCCTTGCAACTGTGGTCTAGGCATATCATTACTCCAGATCAACTTTAAAAAGTTCAGTATTCTTACTAGCAACTTGAAGAGTGCCTTTTAAATCTGAGAGTCTCATCATCTGACACCCAAATTTATTCAGGGTTTTACTTAGAAAAACTCACCTTTTTACAACCCTGTAGTCAGAGGTGGGTTCTTCCCGGTTTGGACCGGTTCGCCCGAACTGGTAGCAACCCGCTGGTGATGTCACGATGATGTCACGGATCCGGTTCGGTCAGTGCCAGTCTGTGGGCGCAGCCATCTTTTTTTTTATTTTTTTGATTTTTATTTTTTTGAATTTTTTTTTTAAATTTCTTCTGCGCATGTGCAGAAGCTGAGTTTCCAGCACTGCGCATGCATCACCATCTTGTTTTCAGCTTTTTTTGAATTTTATTCTTTTGCACTGCGCATGCACATGCGTACGAAGCGCAGGCACGCCCATGCGGCGCACCCACGCAGTGTGGGAGAAAGCGAACTGGCAGCGAAATAAGTTAGAACCCACCCCTGCCTGTAGTCCCTATTAAGGGTAGAGTCAGAGCGGATGATGCTAAGCATTTACTGACCAGATGCCCTTCCTGACTCCTACAGACAGTTCACAGCAGGTATTTTTTTCATTGCACCCTAGGAGAGAAACATCCACCACTACCTAGGATTGAACTTTCAATCTTCCAAGTGGGAGGCAAACATCTTCACCACTAGGCCACCATACTGTTCATTCAGTGTTTTACTTATGCCCACATAATTTTCTTTGTGACAGTATTGAAGTAGTTTGACATTGACTACTTCCAGGTTTGATGTTGAAGTTCCTTCTCTTAGGCAGATTGGCTTCCCTCCCGCCTGTCCTCATAACCATTGTAGATAGCTGTTAGCTTCAGTGGTCCTCTTTTTATCTACCAGCAATGCTGACTCTACCAGGAATTTCTGCTCACAATAACATTACTTTTTCTTCTCAGGATCTGTAAAGCTACTTGGTTCCATGACTAAGTAACTGCTTCTGAAAATGTATTTCAAAATATAAGCAACATTTATATTTTGAACATACTTCTGCCTCCTACTGAGTTATTTCTCATCAGGGTGGTCATCCTCAGAGGGGGCAAAAGTATATTTCATAATATATGTTTTGCTTTGCTAAAGGCATTTATATTTTTATTGTGGATCTCTTAGATGTGTCTCAATGGCAACTGCCCAAAATTGAATAAATATTCCTATCAATTTGATTAAATATTAATTTATATACCTAACTTACTTTTTCAAAATATGTTCACCTTCCCATTTTGGCCACATTCAGAATGATTGTAAATTAAGGCTAAAAAAAAATAAATCCCAATTTTATTATTTTATTTAAATAAATGCTTTTTATTTTGGCAATAATTTATTGATTTTTTCCTCTTAAAATCTAGGCTTCAATATGGTATAGGGTGGTGCAATGGCTCAGTGGTTAAGACGCTGGGCTTGTCAATTGGAAAGCATCATCTTGGGTTCAGGACCCAAGCGTTGTGTGGTGGGATAACCACCGGTCTTTGCCTAGGTCCTGCCCATCTAGCAGTTTGAAAGCATGCAAATGCAAGTAAATAAATAGGTACCACTTTGGTGGGGAGGAAACAGCACTCTGTGATATCATGCTAGCCACATGACCGCACAAATGTTTTTGGACAGTTCATGTCCTTGAAATGGAGATAGCAATAGCAATAGCACTTAGACTTATATACCGCTTTATAGTGCTTTACAGCCGTCTCTCAGCGGTTCACAGAGTCAGCATATTGCCCCCAACAATCTGGGTTCTCATTTTACCCACCTCGGAAGGATAGAAGGCTGAGTCAACCTTGAGCCGGTGAGATTTGAACCGCTGAACTGCAGCTAGCAATCAGCTGAAGTAGCCTGCAGTACTGCACTCTAATCACTGCGCCACCTCGGCTCTATAGATGACACTGCCCAGTATAGTTGGCAATGACTAGCAGAGTAAAATCCACATGGACCTGTTTCCTTTCCTTAATTGGATTGGCCTAGGGTATTGCTATATTGTACATTAAATTAGGGACATAAACATATTATTTTAGATAGATTTATTTTAGATTTAGTCATGGTAGTATAGTGGTTAGAATGCAGTATTGCTAGGACTTCGATCCTGACCGGCTCAAGGTTGACTCAGCCTTCCATCCTTCCAAGGTCAGTAAAATGAGGATCCAGATTTTTGGGGACAATATGCTGACATTGTAAACTCCTCAGAGAGTCCTGTAAAGCTCTATGAGGCGGTATATAAGCCTAAGTGCTATTACTATAGTGTTGCAAAATCAAAAGATTACTGAATCTTGTTTAGTCCAACTTCTTATTATTTATTTATTCCTTTTCTGTAGTGATAGAACAAGAGCTATACTTATCAACATAGCATCAATTCAAATGTTATTTTCTTTTAAGTCAAGGGAACATAATTTTTTAAAAAGAAAATTGAGTTGCATAGAAGATGTCTCCTTATCAAAATGATTTGTTTCTTTTTAACAGCCTAGGTATATAAAAAATTTTATCCTGGTTTTGTAGGTAAGTAGAAAATTATTATTCCAGTTTTGTAGGTGCTGCATTTACACTATATAAATAGGCTGTGGAAAACATTCATAAGCTGCCTTGCAGGGGTAGAAAAATAAAACTTAATATTTTAATTGAGAATCCGTTTTATAGCTACTGCTGCTAGAGATAAAAAATATATATGATTTCACAGCTGTAACATTCCTCAATTTAATTCAAGAATGATTTTCTTACGGTGCATAATTTTTGCATTCTCAGATACAATATGCATTTTGGAAGTCGTGTGCTTCAGATAACTTGGGCTGAGTTCCTGCTGTGAAATATAGCAAGATGCCTTTGTGAAATATGGGTCACATGTCAACTTTCCATCTGTGGGAACTATGGATTTCTGTACAATCGGCCTCATTTGAATAGCTACATTGATTCCTTAATTATTTCTAGATTGGGTTCAAGCTTTTTGCCCCTTGACTATTGTTATCTTGCAGCTTCCCTGCTTACAATTTTCACTCCTTTTTCAAATATCCAGAGATCTCTTGCTTCTTCAAATAAATTTGCTATTTCTGCCTTAGACCTGGAACTAGATTTAGTTGATGTCTTCCTTCCTTCCTTTAATTCCCTTGCTTATTATATTAGGCAATTTGTATAATGTTGCTTATACAACTGGGATATAACATGAAAAATATGTATGTATATTTACATTTACTGTATGTGTACAACTCCCCTCCAGGGGTGAAATTCAAAATGTTTCCCTACTGGTTCTATGGGTGTGGCTTGGTGGGCGTGGCAGGGGAAGGATACTGCAAAATCCCCATTCCCTCCCCACTCTTGGGGGAAGGACAGCGGTGGGTTACTCCCGGTTCAGCCCAGTTCATAGAGTTGGTAGTGGTGGCGGTGGGAGGCTCCGCCCACCCACCCGGGATGCTTCTGCGCATGCGCAGAAGCATCGCGCGCACAAGCGCACGCACAAACCGGTAGTAAAGGGTTTTAGAACCCACTACTGGGGAAGAATATTGCAAAATCTCATACCCACCCCACTCTGGGGCCAGCCAGAGGTATTTGCTGGTTCTCCGAACTACTCAAAATTTCCGCTACCGGTTCTCTGAACTACTCAAAATTTCCGCTACCGGTTCTCCAGAACCTGTCAGAAACTGCTAGATTTCACCCCTTTGCCAGTTCTCCGAACTACTCAAAATTTCCACTACCGGTTTTCCAGAACCTGTCAGAACCTGATGAATTTCACCCCTGCTCCCCTCCCAAAAAATCTGTGTGGTACATTTCTTCAAAGGTTCTTCACCGAATGGCTTTCCATTCTCCATTTTTTCCTTGAAATCTTTGCAATAACCCCTGAGATCCAGAATGCCACTATAATTGAGCCCCCCCCCCCACGGGCATCCTAGGAGACCAAAAGACATGATACCTATCATGATATTATAGTGCAAATGATACCCTTGGGCGTTGGGCGGCATAGAAATTTAAACAATAAATAAAATAATAATAAATTACATAATTCACTTCATTTGTGAAATGTTGTCATGAAACATGTAACTCAATTGGAACTTTATGTGTCTGTTGTAGTTTCCATATTCTTTCCATGTTACCTTGAGTCAGATTTTTGTTTCTATGGTCTTTGATTTTGTAAAGTGCTATGATGAATCCACTATTGATGGATTACATAAATATATTTATCATTACTGTTAATTATATTTCTGTTCATAAAAAAGATCCCATCAAAAGATTTTAGTTTTGATAAATCCTCACACTGAAATATTATTCACTATATATACTGTATTATTCATTTTTCCAACATTCAAGTTTATGTTCTGAGTTTTGAATTTTATGGCTAATTTAAAAATATCTATATTGCTGCATGATTTGAATAGGAAATAATGGGTCATCCTTTACATAAGTATTATATTGGACAATATAGAGTAAATGTGAATTTAATTCAATACATAGAAGTATATACAATAATTTAAAAACAGGAATAGAAGTTGTAGAAGGAATATTAAAACTCTTTGTATTCATCCATGTGTGCTCAAACAGAACTATATTGTAAATTCACAAAACTCATTTTAGGGGGGGGAGGAAATAAATTGTGCATTGGGATTTATTCAGGGGTGAAATGCTCCCAGTTCGGGCACGCCTGCCGGTCGTCGGAGAGCCAGTAGCGACGGCAGCGCGAGGCTTCGCCCACCCGCCTGGATGCCGCCATTTGGGTTCTTTTACCCTCTGTGCATGCGCAGAACGCTTTGCGTATGTGCAGAGGGTAAAAGAACCCAAATGGCGGCATCCAGGCGGGTGGGCGAAGCCTCGTGCTGCCGTCGCTACCGGCTCTCTGACGACCGGCAGGCACGCCCAAACTGGGAGCATTTCACCCCTGGATTTATTTTCCTGGGCATAATTAATTCCTATCATTCTTTTTATAATATTCCATGATGCTTTATTAACAGAGCCTCAGTTAAGATCTAGAATCATGGACATATGGAGAGAGATCTTTCTCAGGTGTGTTTTTCCCAATGGTGAAAAAGTGCTAAGGTGTTGAGCCCCTTTCTAGTGTGATTAAAGGTAGGCCAGAGAATGGTGTACCATATCTGGGTTGCAAAGATCCATAAAGCCACCAGATGCCAGAAACTTCTTTGAATTTTCTATAGGTCTTCACTGCCATCTATTGGTCATCTAGATTTCTAAATTTAGGAGGAGGAGTGGGGTTAGGGTTAGGATGTTTCTCAACCTTGGCAACTTTAAGTTGTTTGGATTTCAACTGACTGGGGAACTCTGGGACTTGGAGCGCACGTATCTTAAAGTTGCCAAAATTAAGAAACATGGCTCCAGCGATGGCCCCAAGCAACAGGATGGTGGTAGAACCACTGATCTAGAAGGATACTTTTTCAAGCATTTGCATGTGAACTCAGAGCTCTGTATGTGTTTAAACTGGCAATCCTATCAATTCTGAACTTTTTTTTAAAAAAAAAAATCTATTTCAAATAACAAAGAACTGAAAACTAATCTTTATTGTTTCTTCCATAAGAATTGTAGTATTGTAATTATGAATTGTAATAAATGTTTATTAGAAAACCCCATGACTTCAAAGAAATTCTGATCAATAAGCTATGATCCTTTAATAGGAAATCTCCTATTTCATATCTGTTTGATATGCCATTGATCAACTGAAACATCCTTCCAGGAAGATGGGGGCAGGGGGGAGGTGGTGACTATTTTAGTTTAATATAAGAATATGGTTAACTTTGAGCTCAGATTCTGAAAAGCAAAGCATTTCAAGTCTTCTTATCTGATATCAGATGCCTTTTTCCCTTCAACATCCAGTAAAAACTGCATGGAAAAAGTTGACATAGATTATAGCACTTAGCAATAGCACTTAGATTTATACACTGCTTCATGGTATTTTACCATCCTTTCTAAGTGGTTTACAGAATCAGCATATTGCCCCCAACAATCTGAGTCCTCATTTTATCGACCTCGGAAGGATGGAAGCCTTGATCCAGTGAGAATCGAACTGCTGGCAGTCAGCAGAATTAGCCTGCAATACTGCATTCTAACCACTGCACCACTATGACTCTTATACTGTCATGATGCAAACTTTGATCTTTTTTTTTTCCATGTCTCCCAACAGAGGACATAAGAACGTAGGTCATCTTGTTTGCACTGCAATATCACAACGCACATTTTATCATTTGCCCCCTTGCTTCAAATCAAATGAAATCAATCTTTATTCAGTCATAGGTCAGCAAATAAAACACCAAGAATCACAATTAATTAAGAGAAAGTGGAAAATGCAGTTATTGAAAAATATCTGAAAAGGGTTAAAGTTAATAATACAGCATACTGTGCAGACTATAGAACAGTACTTGGCTGCGGTCAAGGAAATAAGATCAGATTGATGAGATAATAACATCTTGAGATAAAACAAATCAGATCAACCAGGATATTAGTAAAGAGTGGAAATAATAATTTCTGGTGCCCTTTGCTTCTTCATTCCTCCTGCAGATGCCTATGCCTCTTCTCATATATTTTACAAGGGAAAAACTAGGGGAGTAATAATACAAAGCATCAGGAAGGGCCATGTGGTGGTGTGGTAAGTGATTTAGACTGAATCTCCTTCAAATTATTACTATATCTCTTTTTTCAGTCTTCTTCATTTTTACAGTGTACAGTATCTTCAACAGAGCATATAACAACCATCCAGCTCAAAATGATCAAATATCGTAATTTAATAACAAGTAATAAATGCAAATCTTTGCACATTAAACATTACAAAACTATAACCAAATAAGAGCCAGTGTTTTCCCAGCAGATAATGCAAGTGATTGTCTCCATAGTCAGGAGACAAAGTTAGGGGGTCAACCAACCGATCTTTTGCTCTGCTGAACATTTGGGAGCTAAATGTTAAAGCTAAAGCTAAAACCACAGCATTCAGGTACATCTAAGCCTGAGAAGGGCAGAACTAGAATTGTTGCCTGTTGATATTTGGTAGCAATATTTGTGTCTACTTCTGTCCTGTTTTAATCTCAAGATTGCTCAGAAGTTCAGCATGATTTGCAATATGATAAAAGCTCACACCCTTTGGATACTGAAATAGGTGCAAAACAGCAGCAGCAGTTAAAAGATTCAGAATTTGTTGTAGTGTGCAGACATGCTGGGAAGGTTGCTATAAACATCAGCGATGAACTTAAAATTCTCCGAATTTGAAGAATGCAGCCTTGAACTTCTCATTAAAAGGTGATAGTAAAGCAACAGGCCTTAAGGGGAAGGAAAACACTACTAAGCATAACAGGATAAAACCAAATATACTATTACAAGTATTTAAGTATCAAGCAGAGGTAGTGGTGCAGTGGTCTACAGGTGAAGACACTCGCCTCCCACTGGGAAGGTTGAGAGTTCAATCCTAGGCAGTAACGGATGTTTCTCTATCAGGGTGCAAAGAGAAAATATGCGAACTCCGTGTAGGTGTCAGGAAGGGCATTCAGGATCCAGCCAGAAAACACTCAGCCGCATTCAGTCACCCCGAATCCACCCCGATAAAAAGGATTACAGAGTCATAAAAAGAAAAAGAAAGTATCAAACAGAGGAGACACCAGCTTATTCTTCTTTCCTTTCCTATCCAAGAGAATCAAAAAGCTTCTTCTCAATCTTCCTTCCTTCCTTCCTTCCTTCCTTCCTTCCTTCCTTCCTTCCTTCCTTCCTTCCTTCCTTCCTTCCTTCCTTCCTTGAAGAAAATTTCACATGAAAGTACTGTAAAACATATTGCAGCACACCATAGTTTTCAATGCAGGGGTGAAATGCTCCCGGTTCGCTCGTGCCTGTCGGTCGCCGTAGAGCCGGTCGCCAAGGTAGCGCGAGGCTCCGCCCACCCACCCGGACGCTGCCATTTGGGTTCTTTTACCCTCTGCGCATGCGCAAAGCATTCTGTGCATGCGCAGAGGGTAAAAGAACCCAAACGCCGGCATCCGGGCGGGTGGGCGGAGCCTCGTGCTACCTTGGAGACTGGCTCTACAGCGACCAACAGGCACGAGCGAACCGGGAGCGTTTCACCCCTGCTTCAATGTGTATGCTTATCTTGGTCCTCAAAAACTGGTTGCAACAACTGTACAAAATGTATCCATCCCATATGGATGAGATGCAGAGTACCACAGAAAAGCAAGAGCATAACTTCCTTTGGACTTAATATAAAAAAATAGTAGTGTATGTGTATGTGTCAGTGCAACTGATCTTTGCACATGAGACTCATTCCAAGCCAGGAATGTAATAGAAATCACTAGATGATCAATGGAGAGTCAAAGGAATTATGCTTATTCAATCCAAAGTTTGGATTGACAATCACACCAGGACAATTTTCAGCCTCCTTTTTATCAGAATTTAGCCAATAATTATGAATAGAATGGAATGGGTTGGCTTATTACAATAGTTTCTGCTGTATCAGCATGAAAATCTTTCCTCTTTTACAATCCTTCCTTCCATATTCTGTTGAAACAGATGTTTCCTTATCCTATAATGACAGCAAACTTCCTTATTTATTGTTAAACAGATGTCTCTTTGTCTAGAGCAGGGGTCTGCAACCCGCGGCTCTGGAGCCGCATGTGGCTCTTTCATCCCTCTGCTGCGGCTCCCTGTCACTCAAAATATGCGTCACAACCGCCAATGTGTGACACCTGCCGGCACGTGATTTATTGAGCTTTTCGACCCATCTTTTTTTTCGGAGTTCAAAATGTTTTTGTTGCATGCAGAAATAAAAATGTGTTTTCTCTGTAGCAGGTCATTGATTTCATAAATGCAACACACTATAGTTTTTTTTATACATAGCATAAAGGTAAAAAAATGATATATGCAGTGTTATCTTCATTTTAGATGTCAAAAGGGTTTTGTGGTTCCCGGTGTTTTCTTTTCTGTGGGAAACGGGTCCAAAAGGCTCTTTGAGTGTTTAAGGTTGCCGACCCCTGGTCTAGAGTTAAGACAATGGGCATTTTATCTTTTCTATACACATTTTTATATATAAGATGTATGTCTTCCTTTACATAGATTTTGCTACCTGATATATTCACTTGTTTATTCTGACAGAAACCAGCATTTTCCTATACAATCTTTCCTTACTGTAAACATATGAGAAAAAAATATTCCAACACTTGTAAACCCTATTTCAAAATAAACAAAATGAAATGAATCACAATCAAGCTCAACCATGCACAGTTCAGAAGGTTCGCATTTCATACCTTACTTCTGTATCTCCTAGAAATGTTTAAAGTATGTAAAAATGTTCTCCTGGGTTTACTGATCTTTTCCAGGGTGATCATAATTTAATAAAGTGGGATTTTATTGCACTAAAATGGATCAATAAGCTGAGCAGAGATGCTTTTCTTCATTTAATTATTTATTTAGTGCAGAAGGTAAGCGATTCTAAGAAGAGATGATCTAAAAAGGCTGCATTTTCCAACCCAAAGTATTAATAGGGGGAAAACAACTTTCTGAAAGTATTGAGTTGGCCAAAAACTGTTTCTTAATTGCCCTCAAAGTTGTCATAGTAAGAAAAAAGTTGAATACGTTTGCAATTAACAATAATATTATACAGAAAATGACAGAGTTGAGGATTGTGCTGAATTCCCTGAATATTAGTGTTTGTGTATGTGTGTGTGTGTGTGTGTGTGGCGCAGTGGTTAGAGTGCAGTACTGCAGGCTACTTCTGCTGATCACCGGCTGCCAGCAGTTTGGCAGATCGAATCTCACCAGGCTCAAGGTCTTATTTTCTGGGAAACACGGTAGCTAGGTCGGTAAAAATGAGGACCCAGATTGTTGGGGGCAATATGCTAACTTTGTAAACCGCTTAGAGAGTGCTGTAAAGCACTATGAAGCGGTATATAAATCTAAGTGCTATTGCTATTGTTTGTGTTTGTGGGGTGTGTGTGTGTGTGTATCTGTGTGTGTCTATATGCGCGCCCGCACCTTCGAGTCAATTTTTTTACTCCCAGCAACTTCCTGGAGGTTTTTTTGGCAAGATTTGCAGAAGTGGTTTGAATATTAGAGACCCTATGAAAGTCAGCCATCAGCCTTCACGTTATGACATTTTACTTTATTATTATAATTATTACTAATAGCAGAAGTATAGGGAGTTATTTCCTACCTTGACAATAATATAACAACATAAGAGCTGTGGTGGTGCAGTGGTTAGGATGCAGTATTGAAGGTTAATTCTGCTGTCAACTGCCAGCAGTTCGGCAGTTCAAATCTCACCGGCTCAAGGTTGACTCAGCCTTCCATCTTTCTGAGGTCGGTAAAATGAGGACCCAGTTTTGTTGGGGGCAGTATGCTGACTCTATAAACTGCTTAGAGAGGCCTATAAAGCACTATGAAACGGTATTGTTCTGTCCCAGCGCGGCAAACCCGCAGAAAGCGACACACACACACTGTTCTTTAAACAAAAAGGCTTTAATACTAATAATTGCTTAGTATTAAAGGGAATACTAATTCTTTGCCAAAGTGTTTGTTTTCAAGCACAGAATACTTTGGCCGGGATTCCAAATGTGAAAGAGACAAGCAGGTCAATTAGTCCGTCAAATAATCAGTACTTGCTGAAGTTGGCCAAGAGCCCGGACTGGAGTCAATCCAACTGATAGGGACGAGGTTCAGAAGGCAGCCAAGATGAATACAAACAAAATTGTCTTCAGCAAAAGTGTGTGGTGTGATCCACCTTCGAGTAGACCTCCTTCTACACAGCCACTCTTGCCGGCTAGCTGCCCTGCGTGCTCTGGCATCAATCAGAGGCCCCTCCTCTTCACTGGAGTCACTGAACTCCTGCTGAGGAGGTGCAGAAGGCCCTGATTGCGCATCGTCCTCTGGCCCTGCTTCCTCTTCGGTCTCGGACTCCGGTGCCAGCGCTACAGACCGCTCTTGCCACCCTATGGACTGTTCCTGGTCATCCGGATCCATGAGCAGCTGCACGGGACGGGGGCAAGCCACAACAGGTATATAAGTCTAAGTGCTATTGCTATAAATGTCCAATAGCATTTAACATTATAATGATAATGCAAAATTAGGAGTATTTTTATACAGGGAACCAAATGTGAGATCATATCGAAAATGACTCATCCATAAAGTGTAAAACTGGCAAATCGCACATAATGTTCAAGATGTGTACAAGATGTGACCATTAGCTTAGATATTTAGAAAATGTGAGGTACAATAGATTCATAGAAAGTAAACAAGTAAATGACTGCAACAAAGTCCAAGAATAAAGGTAAGTACACTTCTAAATATCTGTTGCTAGGAATTAATAGCGGGTTTTCCAGAATATTATTCATGAGCAACCAGACGTATCAAGTTGCTGAATTTAATAGGCTTTTATTCTGCAAGAAGCAACATGTCCTTTCTATGCTCAACAAGCACCAGCCAGATTCAAATTAAGAGGCTACCTTGAAAATAAGGAGAGAATCAGTCCAAGAAGATTTACTCAGCTAAGAATCTGAAGCTGTAGGACTTCAACTCAATAGCCTTCTTTGGGCCAATCATTATCTAGTTTCTTCTCGTTATTTGGGGGATTTTCAGTGATATTGTTCAATATTCACATCGAATCAAATTTTTATTATGACCATAGACCAGCACAATAATTTTATTAATAATTAAGATTAATCAGTTTTTAAAAAGCTAAAAACTATATCAACAAAAGTTGCACCAGGTTAAAAAGCATAAAAATGCAGTTAAAAAAAACTAAAACATATAAAAAACAAAAGTCTTGGAAAAAAAATCTATATTGTTCAATATTAATACACTTTCCGTGAGATTGTTTCTTGTCTAAGACAATTCCCTCATGAACATTAGAGCAGAACAAAGGATTTGATCTTACTGAAAGAACACAGTATTGAGTTTTGATTTTCTACATATCAAACCAAAGCTTTGTGTGATTCCCCGCGTGTACTCAGCAAATGATCTGTCAGCCTAGGAGCTATGGGGAGGCTGACCAAACCTGCCATAAGAGCTGCACATTAGTGCTTCACCTTCCCACAGTGAAAAGTCAAGGAATGTTCATGAAGAGGAATATTCTTTAATAATAAGCAGAAACATCTCTGCAGGTCCCACCATACTTACTCTCAGCAAATGAAAGGAATTGGTGTCCTTTTCTAGACTCCCAGAGTTTAACCCTTATCTTAACTCCTGCCTTGGGTTAATTCAGGTTTCAGTAAATTCAGAATGTAATGAGATGTTTAGATATAGGATAAAGGATAATGCTTGCCAGAAAAGATTGGAATGACACCTCATTTATTGAAGCTAAATTTATCCCATGCTAAATTTTATGCTTGATTAAAATAACTGTGTATAGAAACTGAATCAGGGTAAGAGGTAGGAAAAAGAGGCCTGCTGTTAATTGGAATAGATTTTTTTTAAGAATAGGTGAAATGAATAATGACCTACTTCATTTAAACAAGTTGTTAATATTTACTCTGCAAATACCCACAGGGAAACTTGCCAGAGCTAAAATACCTATAATTTACATTCTGCTGCTAAATCTTACATTATTTCCAAAGAAGAACATTTGCTATTTTCTTATCTCTCCTACATGGATACTTCATTTTACCGGCTTAACTGTCTATGGAAATCTGAATTCTATAAAATGCTTATTTCATATTTATGTAAGGTGAACCAGGTTAATATTCAGGATGCAACTCAGCAAGATCCTACCTAAAGATTTGTAATGATTTGGGTTTAATTTTATGCCTCACAATAACATGATTTTAGAAATGCAGCAAGGATTATGGCTTGCAGGGAAGCCTGGTATTCTAGAAACAACTTTAATGGAGTTTTGCATATTAAGAGAAAACAATGCAAGCTAGCTAGCAAATTAACAAAATGTCTTTAAAAAAACAACTAGCTTGGTTGTTCGTTTATGATCAAATTTCTTCCCAAACTACAAAATCAGCATGGGAACCTCTCCCACCGACCCTGGACACCATATCCAAAACATCCCTCCAAACTTGTACTTCCACTGCATGTCAGTAGCAATGCAGCCCAGACATTTTCCAGAGGTGTCACCACAAGAGGTTTTATCATTCCAGCAATCCTAATTATCTCCTCAAGCCTCCTAAAACTAATGATCTGTTTGCTTATAAAAAAAGAAAACAAACTTCATTCCTAACCTCAACAAGCCTTTGCCCTTCTACCATCTCCTGCAACTCACACAAACCAATTACATAACTCCTTGGGAACATCTTATCTCCCAGAGTAAGGTCAACTCCAATCTTCCTTACCTTCTGTAAGAGTTAAAGACCTCGCTCTGTCAGTTAGCTTGGGGCTCCAACCGCGGGGGAGTATCACTTTAGGGGTGATTGACAGAGTAACCAAAAGATCCCACCACTTCCTCTTCAACGTGCTCCTTCCCTCCCCATCTTTTTAGCTAGGTTGAATTTTTATAGTATTGCATTTATTTTATTAGATTTTATATAGGATATATTTTAATATTTAAGCCACTCAGGGTTACCAAGCAGTAAAATGGACGGGTAATACATTTTATAAATAAAATAAATAAAAAGTAAATAAACCAATCACTCTCTCCAACACCATCTTGAAATCCAATCCATACTTCTGTGTGGTTCAAAATCAGCTAAAGATACTATAATCTTGTTCAGGTGATAGTTCAGCAGCCACTCCCAGTAGTTTCTCCTATTTCTGATTTTTAAAAAGTCTTATGTGAAAATTATAATCACCTGTTATAATGTTTGCCCTTAGAAACCAGATCAGAGCTCCTTTCACACTGTCCTTATGGAAGAATGAATGTGCAGAGAACCAGAGACTGCATTGCACAGCTGGCCTCACTCTTAACTTCACCATCTTAATCCCATTTCCCACAGCCTCCCAGTTTCTGTTGATTAAAAATCTGCTCAATTTGTTTTGAAAGATGCTGTTTTAAATTAATTACTGACTGCCTTTCCAAATTAAGCTGAGGTCGGTGAAATTATTTCTGTCTGCTGCAACTTGTTTGCTAACATTTTCTGGTTTTTATATCTCTCCTAATATTCTGTAACTCTATCATAGCTTTTATTTGTCTGTTTTATCATTTTTTTTTCTTCAAATGCTATGAGACAACGGGCAGCTGTGAGGAGTAAGGCAAAATGTGATATATATATTTTTAGATAACTCTATCTGCCTGGATTGAGTTTGGATGTTTTGTCTTCTTTGGTGACCATAATTTTCTTTGCAATTTTTTTTTATTGACAGTTGTTCTTCCGTGACACTGTTTTGCTACTTTAATCTTACTGAAAGAAGGGAAGGTAAGCTGTTCAGAGTCATCCTGGATTGGAGTGGCATATAAATTCTGGTAAGTATATAAGGAAGAAGATAAAATGAATAGTAAAATGGAACATATTGACCCTGATCTATATATCTTTATTCTTGAGAGAGTATATCCCATCCCATTTGTATCCCATCTCCCACCTTTATGCCTGTACATGCAGAGGTGAAATGCTACCAGTTCGGTCCTGTTCGCCCGAACTGGTAGTAAAAAATGCTACCAGTTCGGGAGAACCGGTATATCCGACAATCAGCTGTCTAGATTAGCTAGAAAGCAGGATTTCCTGCTTTATAGCTAATCTAAATCGCACGGCACAGCTGATCCCCCCCTCACTGTTCTACTTACCTTTGCAGACTCTGATGGCTTCAAAATGCTCCTTTTTCAGCACTGCACGGTAGTGCCTGCGGTACGCACAGGGGTGGGTTCCTACCGGTTCGGACCGGTTCACCCCACTAGTGACGTCATCCGAACCGGATCAGTAGTTGCCGGTCCATGTGGGCTGCCATCTTTTTTAAAAAAAAAATTCCGACTTTTTTTTTTGTTTGTTTTTCTGAGCATGCTCAGAAGGTGACTTCCAGCACTGTGCATGCGGTCGCCAT
>QLTV01002663.1:1659944-1681200 GCA_003457575.1 Thermophis baileyi
GCTATGCTTGCTGGAGAATTCTGGGAGTTAAAGACCACAAGTCTTAAAGTTGCCAAGTTTGGGGACCTCTGGCCCATGGTTTGTTAGATTTTGATTCAATGCCTAATAGAAAATAACCTGTACTTTTTTTAAAAAAAAAAAACATTAACAGAGTTGGAAAGGACCTTGTAGGTCATCTAGTCCAACCCCTTGCTCAAGCAGGAGACCCTACACCATTTCTGACAATTTTATGTGTTTCTGTGTGATAACTGGTTTTTGAGGTAATTGCTTCTTGCAGCAATCACCTTTTATGTGACTCCATGGCTGCTTTCATATTTATTTATTTATTTATTTATTAAATTTGTATGCCACCCAACTCCCAAGGGACTCTGTGTGTTCATCTGCGTGTGGCTTTTAAGTGCAGGTTGTTCCTTGACTTACAACTAGTCTAGTCACTAGACCAACGGTCGTTAAGTGTGAAAAATGGTCATAAGTCACTTTTTCACCACATTTTACAAGTTGGCCACTCCCACCCAGTCACACGACCGCCAAGCCACTCCCACCCAGTCACATGGCCATCAAGCCACTCCCACCCAGTCACATGGCCATCAAGCCACTCCCACCCGGTCACATGGCCATCAAGCCACTCCCACAAAATTAAGCCACGCACACAGAGTGGTAGTAAAAAATTTTGGAACCCACCCCTGGGTACGCATGCATGCGCAAAGCATGCGCAAAGCGTGCGCAAAGCGAACCGGTAGCAGACTTCAGAGGATTTCACCCCTGTGTACATGCATACACGTACATATAAAATGTGTATAAATGTGTTTATGTGTATGGACATGTATGCCTGTGTGGCTATATTTCTGTAGTGTTGTTGTATTTTTATTTTTGTATGGGGTTTGTTTTACGTTGCATTTTTTATGTGAGCTGCCAAGAGTTGTTTTTACTATGGCATTCAACTGGAATGTTTTAAATAAAGTGGCATAAGAATCCTGTAAGAAACCCTGGAGGCATTGCAACTCTTGGTATTTCATATCAAATGGGGCTCTGAACAGTCTGTTGCAAACATGTTAAATATATAGCCACAGGGGGACATAGCTAGAAAGCAGAGTCTATATAGCACTAGAATTTAAGTGCTTGAATATAGCTTGAGATCCAAACCTATTTATGTAATAGATTTTATTAATTCAATCCTACAGTCCACAAAATAAAATAAGAGTGTCTGACTCAAGCATTTTAACCAGGAATTATAGTGGCCCATCGCTCCAAATGGGCTAATACAAATACAGGTAGTCCTTAACTTACAACAGTTCATTTAATGACTGTTCAAAGTTACAACGGCACTGAAAAGTTACTTATGACCGTTTTTCACACTTATGACCATGGCAGCATCCCCATGGTCTTGAGATCAAAATTCAGACGCTTGGCAACTGTCTCATATTTATGACGGTTGCAGTGTCTCAGGGTGATGTGATCACCTTTTGCGACCTGCTGACAAGCAAAGTCAATGGAGAAGCCAGATTCACTTAACAACTGAGTCACTAATTTAAGAACTGCAGTGATTCACTTAACAGCTGTGACAATAAAGGTTGTAAAATGGGCCAAAATTCACTTAACAAACGTCTCACTTTGTCAGGGTTCCAAGTAACACCCCAAACGAAAGAAAACTCTGAGGCTTGAGTTTCCTCAAAGTTCCACTTTATTAGAGATGGCATATTGGTACATCTGGGAAAACCCGAATCTGAAAGCTTTCGGGTTTTCCCCACCCAAAAGAAAATCCAAGCCCCTGCCCCAGCACCCATATGTCCATCACATGGTCCAATCAATACACCGTCCCAACTGGAGATGCCTCCTAGTCACACCCCTCCAGGTGCAGGGCAAAGTGGCCTTGACTCTCGAAGAAAGGAATGTTATTATGACTACATATCTCCCCAGCTCCATACAATCCCCCCCTCCCAGTTTCCCACAGTCCTAAATATAACAGGCCTGAAGATGCAATGCCCAAGATGGTTTCCAGGCCTGACACACTTATCCACAGAAATTTTGGTCTCAATTGTGGTCGTAAGTCGAGGACTACTTGTACAAAGAGTCTGCCTTTCCTTGCTTTCCCATTCAATGTATCATAACATCTGCTTATGTTACTTAAAAGATCATCTTAAACCACTGGTTTCAGGGACCCTGAACTGGAAAACACCCCTTTTTGTTATAGAACATTATCAAGTTTCTTTCTAGCTTAGTCCTGACAGGTAGTGATTTACGAGCTTATAGTTAGTTCTCTACTGCTGAATCTTGAAATAGCTCTATTGTTCATTGGCATTTCTGCCATTCTGCACCTGTTCAGCGATATACTCTTGTAACCGAACAGCAATTGTAATTTTACTCCAAGTCATTCATTCTCCATAAAGAGGAAGGGTGGCAAGTCCTCTCTGCGTGCATTTGTTGCCATCCTTCTTGCTGCCATAGTAGTTCCATCTGCTGAGAGATAAAGTAAAAGAGAAGAGGTGCACTCTGTGTGATTTCTACAGCTTCATATTTCAAAAAATGGGTAACAACTGTGGCTAGGGGAGGCAGAACCCATTCCCTAAAAGATGATGGATATTAATTGTAATGAAAAACAGGAAACTTAGCTTCACACCCAGGCATTGCCTAATTTACGCAAAATGCACAAACACACACATGAGGCGGAGGGACACACAGAATAAGGAAGTGCAAGAGACAGTTCAGGTAATTATTACTATTTAATTTATTTTAAATTAAATTATTTTTCTCAGGATGCTTTGTGACTCTTGTTGGTTTAGCAAATCAACACACTTGCTAAACTCACAGAATTAAGCTGTGGATGAGTTTCTGACTTCCTGAAAATAATATTACCATTTTGTATGTGTTTGTATACATATAAAAGATGCAGTCCTCTTCATGACTACTTGAAATAAATCCCATTGAGCTGAAGATCACAGTAAGTATGTACAAAATATAAGTTTTCAACCCAAAATATAAATTAATTTACATTATATCCAATTTTTAGATGACCAGTATGTCTGTTGCATATGCACTCAGTTCTTGCCATGGTGAAGATTGGATGATGTGCAAGAAACATAATATTCATGAGTATCTCCATAATGCTTATTAATCTCATAACAATATAAACACTGGCTTATGTTGCTCATATGCCCTCCCAAGTTCAGAATATTTATGAGAGACAATTGTCTGTTTTGAAAGTTATACATTCATATACAGCTCTTATTGTGACTAAGGCTGGATCCTACCATTTTTATGCTCATGTAAATGTTGAGAATCATGAGGAAAAGTAAAATGATCGAGAAATTCTTCCCTACCCCTCCAGTATTTAAAAGCAGTTATAAAATATTATAAATCTTCTCTCACAGGAAAAGCTCAAGGACCATCATATGTTAGGAAAACGTGTAGACGTTTTAATGCCATATGATCTATGAGTACTGGAGCATAGTCCATTGCTATAGAGTGATCAGGTAGTTATAGTAAGTCCTGCTGCAAGATAAATTCTTTGTAGAGCACACCTTTGGGCAGATGAGGAAGGATGACTTGACCAAACAAGTACCAGGGGATAATTCTATTTGCAGGGACAGGAGGAGAAGGAGGAGGGGAAGTCATGAACTCGAAAAATCTCTTCCAGACTCATAACTCATAATAGTTTCCATGGCCATTTCATTGTAATTTTGGAGCTTCAAAATCACAGGGGCAAAAAGGAAGATTTGTTGAAGGAGGACCATACATTTTCCAGTAGATCTGACACATCTGTACACACTTCTTGATAATACCTTCAAAAGGGGGCAGAGGTAATTATGCCAGAATTTTTTACTGAGTTTATTTAGGTGGGTCTTTGGATGTTTTTGGAGCTAAGATAAATAGTAAATATGGTCTATAAATGCTTTCAAATAGTTATAGATGAGTTATAAGACTAGTTATAAGTTATTTTAACAAATCAAGTGTAGAGAATTCAAAACAATATTTGAGTGGCACAGAAATGGCAGAAACACATTATTCAACAGTGAGAATTCAAGACTGATATTCCAAATTGGATGCTTTATTTTAGTTACATTTGTAAACAGGCATAAAGACCTCAACTTCATAGTGCTATTCTAATGGCATTGATACAGGTGCTCAGATTATAAAATAGCAATAGCATTAGACTTATATACCGCTTTACAGTGCTTTACAGCCCTCTCTAAGCAGTTCACAGAGTCAGGATATTGCCCCCAACAATCTGGGTTCTCATTTTACCCACCTCGGAAGGATGGAAGGCTGAGTCAACCTTGAGCCGGTGAGATTTGAACTGCCGAACTGCAGCTAGCAGTCAGCTGAAGTAGCCTGCAGTACTGCACTCTAACCACTGCGCCACCTCGGCTCTTCTGAGGTGGTTGAGGTGGTTCTTTTAGTTCTGAGATCTTTATGAGATGTTCCACCTGATTTTGGACTTTGTACCTCATACTGAAAAAGAACAGATAAGCTATTACAGCAAGAATTCAGTTTTTTCTGAATCCTCTGGATGCTTCAGATTCCTGCCTAGTAGAAAATGCATGTAATTATGGATTCTTCCAATATATCAAGAGTGACGAACTGTAGCCTTTATAACCCCTGTGCATGACTAGAGTGGAAACCCCAGAGGAAACAGTGCAGTGACTGATACAATAAAAGTTTCCAAAGAACTAAGGATAAGCTATATGGGATTTGAGAAAATTGCTCTTCTTAGGTGTTAAAAATAGATTATTTAAGATGAAAGGGCAGGGGATTGATATTTGATTCAAAACAAAGCACAATGTCTCATCAACTGCTATATCTGGGACAATTGTTATATGTCAGGGTATGTAGATTTAATAGCTGTAAGCCAGGGGTGGGTTCTAACTTACCTCACCGCCGTTTCACTTCCTCCCACGCTGCGTGGCCGTGCCTCGTGGGCATGTGCACGCTTTGCGCACGCACGCATGCACAGTGCCGAAAATTCAAAAAAAAATTCCCCCCCAAAAAAAGCCAAAAACAAGATGGCGGCGCATGCGCAGTGCTGGCAACTCAGCTTCTGCGCATGCGCAGAGGGGAAAAAATTAAAAAAAAATTCCCCCCCCCAAAAAAACCTAAAAAAAATATCCAAAAAAAGATGGCAGCGTCCACAGACCGGCACTGACCAAACTGGCTCCGTGACATCACCAGCGGGTTGCTACCGGTTCGGGTGAACCGGTCCAAACTGGGAGGAACCCACCTCTGCTGTAAGCTGATGAGAGGTTGTAAGCGGAGGCAACCAGAAGCTGATGCAATGGGAATGAGGCAACAGGGATACTGCCACTTTAAGAAGCTGGGTAAGAAGCTGCCTATATAAGGGAAGCCATTAGAGGGCGTGTCCCTTCTCATGTTCTCTCTCGTGTAGTCTCATTGTTCTTTTCCGTGTATCAGTAGCTGTATAATAAGGTATTTAACCACGTATAAGTCTGTATATATTTAGCTGTATATAAACCACTATTAAGTATCTAAAGGCTCTGTGTGCTGTATGCTGTGTGTTTTGCTCCTGGGTTTATCTCATAATACTAATCACGCTGCCTAAACTCTGACATAATTTAAAGATAAAGCTAAAACATGGATCTAGAAATTCAGTAATTGGAATGTCATCCTGGATAGTGTTTAAGCAAACCTGTTTCAGATCTCCATCTTAGACCTCATCATGGTCTGCCTAGAACATTCATGTTTCTTCCCCAAATCTCAGTCCCATGCAACTCCCTGAATTGCAGGAAAGCAAGTCTCTGTTGGATAAAATGGGAATATTATTGGATGAGTCTTTTTCTTGGAAACTGTACCTATTTTAGCATTTTGTAACAGTCTTCACTATTTTGGAGGTGTGGTGATACTGGAATTGTAGCGAGCTTGTTGATACACCTAAAATTACTGTAAAAGTAATTCCAGCAGAGATGGTGCCATTTAGTAAATCAATACATTTTCAATTTGAATGAAGCTTGTAACTAATGTAAGTAATAAAATAAGTAGAAACTAAATGACTTGGTGAATGGAGTTGAAATTATTACAGATTGCCTAACATCAGGGAAGACTTCAAAAATGCTGTAACATGTATTAAAGCCAATATTGGTTTTCCCATACTATTTATGATCTTTATAGTATGTCTTTTTAGTAATGTACAATATATTTTCTCTGATAATGGTACACAGAAAGAAAAGTAGCATAGGTCAATGGATATAATTTATGGCTTCCAACTCTCAGCACATAGTGTTTTGAAGCTTTCAAAACTTTTAAGCTCTCTATTTGCATTTTTGAATTTAGTCATTCTGAATGTTTAGATCTCAAATAGGCATAACAGAGTTTTAAAAAGAAAAATGCCCAGTAACAAAAGCTTACAATCTTGACTCTGCCCTCAGGAATGTTAAAGTTCAGTTTTATTAGTTGAAATCTCTTTATCTATTGCTTCCTCCTCCAGTACCACTGAGTGTGGCTTATAACTAGGAAAATTTGAACCATTCCTGGCACAGATGATTAGTAGAGAGCTGTCAAGTCATGGCTGAGACAAAGGTATTTCTAGAAAAGAATGTTTGGAATGTGGAAATAATATCTTTCTTGATTGCCTTTATTCAGTTATTAAAGACTATTTGCTTTGCAGATACATCTGCATACATCACATTTTGATATGAGAGCATACATTTATTTAAATGATTGAAAGAGAAGAGTCCTGTCTTTCTGGTTTGATCTTTATGATTTACAGTAGGTGGGAGTGTATGTTTGGTCTTGGACTGCCAACTCTTGGACTACAAAATCTCCATTGACTAGAGTGTTGAATCAGGATCTTCAGGAATATCAAAGGATGATTTGTTTGCATGCTAGGACAACACAGGATGTTCTGACTCTTCAAAGAAATGAAACCACCATTCATCGCTTTGCTTTCAGAACTGTTCTTGTCTTCTGAGTGGATTTTTCATTGGTAGATTAAAAAAATGTTGTGCTTCCGCAATGAGTTGTCAAGAACATTTGTCTGAAGATATAAAACAGTTTCATTAAATTTTTCAAAGGAAATATGAAACATTAATGCCCATAACATTCCTTTTCTGGCAAGATTGTGACATAAATGAAAATGATTTTCAATATGTGATAATGATCCAGCCATGAGACATGACAGCTACTACTTTAAGTGATAACAAAAACAAAAATGTCCATGAACAATCAGCTGTGTGATTGCTTTCTATTTAAAACTTTCTGTTTAACCATTGTATGTGTTTCTATTATGTTTGGTTTATCATAGAAACATGGAGCTGGAGACAATCTTTTAGGGCATCAAAACTGGCTTTATTTAACTCTACTTTACTTAGATTAAGTAGAGGTGTGATTATGGTTGTCTAGGAAGAGTCATGGAAAGTATTTGAAGGGACACTTCACAAAACAGCACTTCAACAGATCTATTACTGACCTGGGCATATCTCAAATCTTCTCCAAAGAAATGGTACATTTCTGATAAAGGAGAATGGTGTACCTCTAAAACAGTGGTGAAGATGGCATGGGGAAGATTGTAGGAAAAAAGGGTCAATCCACAAAACTGCTTCCTTCCCCCTTTCAAATATGAAAACCTTCAAGGATTTTTCTGCAAACAGAATGACAGATACAGTTCATTCTAAGGAACAAAACTATTAATGGAAAAAATTATGAGGTATTGATTGCCCAAATAAATCTACGCCATTTATCTGAAGGGTTTTGAGGACATTTTAAGAGCCGAGGTGGCGCAGTGGTTAGAGTGCAGTACAGCAGGCTACTTCAGCTGACTGCTAGCTGCAGTTCGGTGGATCGAATCTCACCAGGCTCAAGGTTGACTCAGCCTTCCATCCTTCCGAGGTGGGTAAAATGAGGACCCAGATTGTTGGGGGGCAATATGCTGACTCTGTGAACCGCTTAGAGAGGGCTGTAATGCACTGTAGCAATAGCAATAGCAATAGCACTTAGACTTATATACCGCTTTACAGTGCTTTACAGCCCTCTCTAAGCGGTTCACAGAGTCAGCATATTGCCCCCAACAATCTGGGTCCTCATTTTAGCCACCTCGGAAGGATGGAAGGCTGAGTCAACCTTGAGCCGGTGAGATTTGAACCGCCGAACTGCAGCTAGCAGTCAGCTGAAGTAGCCTGCAGTGCTGCACTCTAACCACTGCGCCACCTCAGCTCTGTAAAGCGGTATATAAGTCTAAGTGCTATTGCTATTGCTATATTTCTCCAATTTTTTAATGGTGTTACATTTGATTATAAAAAAAATTCTCAGACCATTTAGGCAACAGAGATGGATTTATTTCTTTTAATGTGTGAGGTGTCTGATCTTCCATTGTCTGTTATTTAACTACACAAACTTTGAATGTACTGACAGTGATGTTGGGTAATTTAGAGAAAGGATTTTCTTTCTCTGAAGCTTCCTGGAATGATTATGTGTCCATGCAACACTGGAGATACAGACTTTTCTAATTATAGATGATCTATATTACCTCTGAAGGAACAAGGTCACTCTTTGTTGAAACTTTTGGCAAAGCTTCTAGAATCACCTTTGTTCCTAAAACAGAGCTAAGAATATCTGCCCTGTTGGTATAATCTATCTCACAAGACCTACCCATTCAGCTTACGCAGAGTAAAATGTGCTTTCCTTTTTCCCAACCATTTCCCTCTCACAAAAGGGAATATGATTTGAGTCCAGCAAAGGCCTCTCAGATGCGGCAAGCTGTGGTCGGCAATTGATTGGAGACAAACAGATCTTCAGAAAGCACCATAGAAAATGTTTCTGAAATGATTTTTCTCTGAGGGGTCCTTGGTGCTCTCTGAGCTTGCTTGTTTTCTTGCAGAGGTTTCATTATCCAAGCTAGGTAGCATCATAAGAGCACTGATGGTATTACCTAGTTTGGGTAATGAAATGTCTGCAAGAAAACAAGCATGTCAACCCCGAGCTACAAATATTCTCCTTTATTAGTTTTCTCTACACCAGAATGGACTATAGAATTATGGATATATATTTGTATCAAGATGTCCTTTTATCAATGTACATTCCTTCCTAAGTGGAAAACTGGCACACAATGGAATAGGAAAATTAAGGTGGAAAGATCTGATTGATTGATCAAATCATTTTCAATTCCTAGAAATCACATAAATACTTTCTCCAGGATGATCTACACCCAACCTGTTTTTTTTCCCCAGGTCACCACTGTGATCCGCCACTGAATTATTCTTTCTTACCCTCCACCTAATACAGCATTAAAGCCCTCACAAGAAAGAGAGGTCTTTGCATGATGTGTGTGAAGTAGGATAGTTTGAACCTGATCATTCGTTTCTCAAGTGAAAACTCTGGGTTGAGAGATGGGAGAACATGTTGGTGAAACTTGTGGTGTACCCTGAATTTAGATATGTTATAATTTGAGGTGATTAACAACATCCATGACAGCATAGATATCTCTTTTTTCTGCAACCAGACTGCCTTCTGTATCATACCTAAATAATTATTTTGTTGCTGGCACTTAACAACAAAAGAACAAAACAGAGATAATTAGATGGTCCAAACATTGTCAAACATTGAAATAATGAAACATCTCTGATGAGATCCTGTGGGAACAATCAGAGGGAGCAAAACAGATATACTTCATGACCATCCACACAGAAAATAGTTTTGCTGCTACATATGCTCATAACACTTGGGTAAACTGTATGATTTTATTATCATTATTTCTGTGAGTACCTTTATTATTTCTGGCAACATTCCTAGCTGATATATTTTTCATACATCAATTTAGAGTTGGAGAAGAACTAGTTTGTAGAAATGTTTCTAGAGTGTGAAAAGAGAAACTTAGAATTGTCCAGCTTTTGGATTTATAATTCAATTTGAGTGGACTTGCACAAGTCATCATTCATCATATACAAGGCTGTACCCCTGGATTAAATCATCCAAAGGCACCTGTCTCTGGTTTTTCACTACAGCAGCTCCATCTCTCAAGTCTGAACAGTTAAGATTAACCAAACTCCAGAAATATTTTAGCTCCTGTGAACCAGATGTAGTAATGAATTTAAACCTTGGTGGCTTTAAAATATGGATTAAGCAAAAGATAGCAATAACTATGATCCAACATAGGATTCATCTTATGATTTTACTTGGGAAACTGTTCTTTGTACTGCTTGAATAGGGAATAGTCTTTGATTCATTGTCTTTAGTTTAGTATCACAATCCTCATATGAGAAGAGAAAGAAAATTAGCATAAATTGGCATCAGAATGCTGATACTTTGATTTTTTTCCCTAGCAATTGTTTATAGCTAGAAGAGACTGGATCAGCACACAGTAGCTAATGGAAGCTCCAGTAAGTTAACATTGTCATGGGCTCAGTTGTAGATAGTGGTAAGGCCAGGCTGAGGTGCAACATTAAGGTGTGTATGTAACATTCCACTATCAAAATTGGTCATAAGATTATACCAGCAGCATGGGTACCTGCATGAATTGAAGATAGAAAGCAGCATGGGGTGCATAGTCCAGAAACAATTCAAATCCATCTGATCAGGTAATAACATAGAGTGTGGCCCCATCTTATGCACACAGCTCCTTCTATGGAAGCTGGCTGTCATGTTCTTGACAACAAACTGGACAGCAGCCTTGATAATTGTACCTCTTAATTCAAGAGATATAGTAATATGTCTTGGGGCAACATTTGGAAATGCAGTGGCACCTGCACGAGGATGTAATTTTTCAGATGCAAACTGTTATTAATCCACATTTTTTAAGAAAGAAAAAACACATTAAAATTATAGACATGTTACATTTTCTTCCAATTATTAACCATGGGTTAAATCCAAACATACACCATGGCTCTTTTTCTTCCTCCATCAATTCTCTCAGAGCAGGTGTTTATGTAGTGATGCAATGTGCTCACTGGGTTTAAGCATACATTAGAGAGCCACAGATCATGTGGAGTGGCTAAACCAGGAGTGTCAAACCCGATCCCATCACGGGTCGTATCGTGACATAGCAGGCCATATCGGGATGTTTTTTGCCTTTGCGGAGCTGGGGTAGGTGTGGCCCATGTGGGCTGTATCCAGCCCGCGGGCTGCCAGTTTGACAGGCCTGGTCTAAACATATAACAGTTTATTGAACAATAATGGCTATTTTCCCTCTCTTACAAATGACACAATAAAATGATCCTTCCTTCCTTCCTTCCTTCCTTCCTTCCTTCCTTCCTTCCTTCCTTCCTTCCTTCCTTCCTTCTTTCCTTCCTTCCTTCCTTCCTCTTCCTTTTCCCTTCCCTTCCCTTCCCTTCCCTCCTTCCCCATCCATCCATCCATCCAACCATCCATCCATCCATCCATCCATCCATCCATCCATCACAAACATCTGATTCTGGGGGACTAAAAGAGAACAAATAATAAAATAGCCACATTTATATGAAAGAGGCAGGGTTTCATTTACACTACTTTGGCCGTCATCTTGCCTTTTTTTTTTGACCCACTTGTGGCTGCAGATTACCTTTATTATATTGGCCGATGAGTTTTGGACTAAGATTTAAAGGTAGGAGAAAGATTAATTTCATGGTTGTTATCTATACAGTGAACAAACTAGAAGATGAATGAAGAAATTATGTTATCTGGATCTATAATGTTTTAACAGCATTCCCCAAGCTCTTGCTCTTCTGAAGTTTTGTACTATAAGACTCATCAGACCCAGAGAATTTAGCCAGTACTCAGGATTGATGCAAATCCTCCATAGCCAGAAGATACTAGATTGGGAAAAGTTACAAGGTATTTCCAGTGAGAGATCCTTGTGAAAAATAATGATAGTGGCAGCAACAAATTTAAGAAAATAGAGAGCCATTTGATCCTCTGGCAATATTAATCTAACCGGTTATCTGTTCAAATCTCCTAGATGTGGGTGTAGGGCAGGATGTCATTTTATATTTTAGCTCATTTTAGCAATACTAATATAAATGCATTGGACTTTGGGAATTAGGAAGAAATTAGACTGCTGTTTTCCAGCATCTCCGTAAAGCAGCCTAACTCAAACTTTAATAACCTTAGATTAACACATTTTAAAATATGGAAAATTATTACCTACCTTGGGAAGGGTGACCGCTCTAGCAATACCAATCAGAAACACAGAAGATTGCTTCTTGGCCAAGATTGAAATGTGCTATCTCACCTTAAAGAATGCTATTAGAAAAAGTTGAGAAGTAATGAATATATATGCAACTTGAAGGTTTGCTGGATTTCCCCCAGAAAAATGAATAGAACTGACACATTGTATTCAAAGCAATAATTACCTTTATTGAGTAATTCTCCCTGGATATATTTTTATTCTCCTAGGGTAAAATCAAATACAATCTCTTCCTAAGGCTCCAAGCATGGCACATCAAGCATACAATGAGGTTATTCAAAAAAAATTTTTTGCCTTTCTTCTTTCTAAAGTTGGATTTCACTATTTCAGGGAGAAGTGATTTATTTAGGTAGCACACGTCATTGCAATCTATTTACATTTTGTTTGTACATACACTTACCAAAGAGGTAGAATGTGTATATAGTTGGGAAAGTCACAGAGATTGCCATACTTTATCCCACTAGCAAACTGAAGGCAACTCGTTAGGCAGAGAAAAACTGTGATCCTAAATAGCTGCATGGTTGATTAGATAAAGTAGATTGCTAAAAAGCTGCAGCAGATGCCAAAAGGGTTAATGAGGGACAGAAGGGCTTGAGGAGTATCTCGAACTCTACAAGATTAACATCCTCTGTCTTCAGAAGGAAGAAGGAAGCTAACCTAGGAACACTAAGATGTACTGACATAGTACGGATAACAAGTTCACTCTCATATTCCTCTTAACATGCCAGGAGAATGTCTTGTTAACCATTCTTAAAGGACATGAGCTTATGAGGGTGTCTTCATGCTAACCTAGGTGTAAGTTGTCTTTAACTGTAAGCTCATCTAGATAACCTCCTTGCCCCAACACCAATATGACTTGTTTGGTTTTTTTTTTTTTTTTTTGAGAACACATCCCCAGCTCAGAACCACAGACTCAGGACTCAGCTGCTGTTGAAGACATTTAAAAGTGATTCAGCCACAAACTTGTGTTTGCCATTGGAAAATGGGACAAGTCCTCTTCTGGGCAAATATACTATTCTGAGGAATAGTGGCAACCTATAAGATTGCTTATTTGTACCCTATGACAATCATTAAGTGTTGTACCTCATGATTCTTGACAAATGTATCCTTTCTTTTATGTACACTGAGAGCATATGCACCAAAGACAAATTCCTTGTGTGTCCAATCACACTTGGCCAATAAAGAATTCTATTCTATTCTACAAGATTCCAATTGGCTTATTGCACAATTACCCCCTCTCATATAGCCATGGGCTTTCTGGCCATTGGCTTTGCTGTTTTGTTGCTCATGCTTGATAAAGGGACCATGTGACCACATGACTTGGAGGATTTTACTTCCCCAGACAGGTTCTCAGGACTGGAAGCAAGAGACTTCACTGAAGGAGGAATTATTTAATTTCTTCTGCAACTGGTTTATTGGAGCCAGTGGAGGTTTCTCATAAAGGAATGGGAAAGATGACTTGCATTTATTTTTCCTTTCTATTGCAAGCCCAGAGATACTTCCTGCATTATTCCTTACTGTTCTTCAAACTGTTATATGTATCAGAATGCATCAAAAAGAGAAATTTACAAAAATTGCCTCCCTAGTCTATTTCTTTAGCCAAAGACAATTGAGATTCTTTTACACATCTGGATCCAGATGTGTAAAGAGTGACGTTTTGGATTGCCTTATAGTGGTCTATTTGTTCACGGGATACAGGAAAATCATTCTGTGGTCACCATAAAGTAGGGCTATATAATTTTGTTCAGACTACAGTTTATATTTGAACTTTGAATGATAACCATATTCCAAAAGATGGACAGAGTGAAAAAAGGCCATATTTGATTTTACTTAATTAGAATGTAATCAAAAGTGAATTAATTAGCTACAGTTCATATTGTTTTTCATATATTTAATAATGTTCTAATACATTAAAAATACATTAAAAGGTATAATACAACATGTACAACCTCTTGACCTTAAGTTGTACACCTTGCCATAAGACATGGAATTACAATTTGTATTAGATGTGCTCATTCATAGAAATATTATAAATGTTTATACAATACTTTCTAAAGTATTCCTGTCATTCATCTTCATACCAACCCTGAAAACCAATATATTATTCCTGTTTTATAGCATGAACTTTCTAAATCTTGGTATTGATGAATCCCACAGATACCAAAGACTCCATTTTAAAATGCAGAAATGAGATTTGCGAGTTTATACAGTCTATCCTAACAAAATAACCACCTTTGGATATAAAGAATATATTTATAGAATATTTCTATTAAATTGCAGTTATTTCCCTTTCTTCATTTTTAATACTTTTCAATTTGAAAGATCAAAAAGATTTACTACTGGTATGAGAGATTTCCCTTTTCTGAATTCCACTCAGTGAAATGATCCATTACCGGAAACAATTTACCACTCAATATATTTGAATATTTGACTGGTTCTCATTGATTGTACCAGAACTGACATTGAATAACCTGATGCCCCAAGGAACACATATGTTCCCTACAAAGTCTTGAATGTGCTGCTCCAGAGCCTGTGAAAAGCTAATAGGAAGGAGAAAATTACTAAATAATCTTATCAGCTGTTTTCATGTTTACATATTGGTATTTGTTAATATTACATTAAATCCTTTCAACAGGGTCATAATCTGTCAGTCCTTTGAAGTAGGTCTGACCAGGAAATAGACTCTAAAAGTTTGACTGGATCTCTACATGAGAAAGGCTCTAGTAACAGAATCTTGAAAGCCCGGCTGGATTTTCTCTTTCCTCCTCCTTATATGCCAGGGAGTTAGAGTAGAACTATTCTAATTTTTTTCCTAATGTTTTGTTTTGTTTCCCAGTTTTAAATCTGGTCTCTGCACTGGTTGTTGAAACCATCTCTGCCTAGTTTCTCCACAGTCATCTTTGTGACAAGTCTAACTATTCCTTAGAATGTGGCCCCAGGCATTCCAGACACAAATTAAGCCTGCACCTCTGTAGTTGTGCATAATGATTTTCCTGACTTCAAATAACATTAGAAAAATTTAACTCATTAAATGGAATGGAATGGTTCTGGACTTGCAATATACCAAAGAATTCTGCCGGTTATGGATTTAATGAGAGTCTCCAGTTTAAATGGCTTTAAAAGAATAGATATTTAATTGTGTCTTTAGGTGGCCATCCAAATTTTCATATCTTCATAATTCTATATGAATTCTAGTGAGAAGGAAATAGAAGGGGGGGGGGCAACAGCTGAAATCTGTATACAGCTCAAGATCAGAACCAAAATGATGCTTTATGTTTAGCTTTCATTCCTTACCTTATATGATGTGCCAGAAAAAAAAAAAGAATCTGTAAGAAGTTTTTTATGAAGCATCAGATGCCATTCTAGATCATAACACTCTCTGAGCCACAATAATAAAATAAGATTTGAAATTTCCTTGAAACTAAGAAGATTGGACTATCAGAAAGCCACCTGCCTAAAGAAGTTCGGGGGGGGGGGGGACTGTTTTCCCAGATGGCCAAAACTTTATATAAAACATAATAACCAAACATCAAGTAATACAAAAATTAGGAGAGTTTTTTTTCCC
This sequence comes from Thermophis baileyi, assembly GCA_003457575.1. Lineage (NCBI taxonomy): Eukaryota > Metazoa > Chordata > Lepidosauria > Squamata > Dipsadidae > Thermophis > Thermophis baileyi. The sequence goes on from QLTV01002663.1 coordinate 1,675,613, forward strand.
TTTGTCATTTCTTTAGCTTAATCAGGTTAATGTGGGGGAAAAGGCTGCAGTTGCATTTCCTCTGTAATATGCAATGACCTTTTGCTGATTTAGACTTGGAGATTTGGGGAGGGGGGATTTCATACTAGACTCAAAAGACAACATGTCATTTTAATAGACCAATCCATTTGGGGAAGGGGCGCGTGAACAGTTTGGCAGGAAAGCAGATATACTGAGGATGGAATTGCTGTGAGTTTTGAATAGCAATAGCATTTAGACTTACCGGTATATACTAGCCCATAGTGCTTTACAGCATTCTCTAAGTGGTTTACCGAGTTAGCTTATTGCCCCCAACAATCTGGGTCCTCATTTTACCGACCTCGAAAGAATGGAAGGCTGAGTCCCACCTTGAGCCCCATCAGGATTGAACTCCTGGCTGTGGGCAGACTTTGCCTGCAATGCTGCATTCTAATCACTGCGCCATCAGGGCTTGAAAAAGGAAGGTGTTGTACTATAGATCTTCCTTTGGTCCCTTTGTAGTTCAGGCAAGTTTTTAAGCCCAATCTTCTTCCATCATATTGAATGAGGATGATCAGACCTAATGCCAAAGAAATATCCAGTACAGTACTACTAGAAAGCACTAAGCATCTCATAACAAATTAACAACAGTCAAGCCTCTTCTTTTTTCTTTTTTCTTTTTTGCAAGAAAAACAGAGTTGATCTTGAAAACATTGCTTCATGTTTGAAACTTTAAAAAGTGCTGATCATGAGGATGTTTACTTAGATTTCCTTTTACTCTGTACCACAATAGAACAGAGCACAAGACTTCCTATAATCTTTTTGGTGAGATACTAAAATGTGCTGAGGTAAATTGGTAGGAATAAATCAACATGCTTAATCAAAAAATAAAAAAACCTGACTATTAGGTCTATGTTTGAAACAATAAAATAAAACATTGGGTATTTGTGATGGAAAGCAGTCATAGTTAATTACATACTAGTATGGGATACAGCTAATCAGGGATAGCTAATCAAACATGAACAGGAACATTATGCAAAAATCTTAGCACAATCTATCACTTCCAACCAGCTGTTCCAAAATTCCATTTTTCAATGATGTTTACTGACATTTTGAGATCATCTCATGGGGAAAATCCTGGTAAGGTTACCAATGAGTATGCAAGAACTCCTCTACAAACTGCCCCTTTAAAAAATCACCTCTTGAATTGATCCAATAAGTCAAAGCTAGAACCTTAATTTAGAATCAACCATTTTTCACTAACAGTGCATTTCACTGATCATTGCACTGCATTACAGGCTTTGTAGTTTTAGAACTGAGTAAAGAGTCTAGTCTAGTGAATCCTGGGAGAAATCATGGGACATGTAGTACAGTTAAGTTGGAAGGCTTTGGATACCAGTTGTTTGTTCTTTACAGATTCCTCATACAAGATAAAGGAGGCCTCAATCCAATCTTTCAATTGCATTTCATTCAACACATTTTTTAAGAAATATGACTTATCCTTTTTGGCCCCTTAGACCAGGGGTCTCCAACCTTGGCAAGTTTAAGACTTGTGGACTTCAACTCCCAGAGTTCCTCAGCCAGCTTTGTTGGAGACCCCTACCTTAGACCATTCTTGATCTGGAACATAATGCTAGATTTCAGGTAGTAGTAGATTCCAGCTCAAATTGAAGTGTTCATGTATGCATAAAGGTATCCTGCCCCAAACATTCACTAAAATAATGGAGACCACCTTGTCAAATATGTCTTCCACTTGACTTTGAGAAAAGAAGGCCTTTTCCTCAATCCACATGGAATGGGTGAAACCCATAATCGTAATGTCCCATCTGCCAGGTCATCATGGCTAGTGCAAGCTGAATTTCTACAAGGTAGGTTGGGAAATCAGATAGGGATCTGAACACCCATGCCCTAAATTGTCTATGCAAAAGAAAGCCATCCTAAACTATAATATAATAAGTATTTTTCTTTCTTAAAGAAAACTCTTTATCCTAAAGAGTTATTATATTACTATGTTTGAAAAAGAGATGGGATGTGTCCATCTTGTATTAGGAACCACCTAAGAAAAAAAAAGCAACATATCACAAGATTTGTCATCCCAAAGACAGATACTCAGCATAACATCAGCAATCAGAAAACCTATCGGCAACCTACACAGTCTTTTAACAATACTTGATTAAGCGTGCCTTTGAAATCTCCCAAATCCCTAATTCAATCTAACCACACAAATTCAATACCAATTTTGGCCAATTTGAGGGAATTTAGTAAACAACTGAGCATGAAACAAACACAAATGTGACAGAGATGGGAAACTGCCTCGAGGCGAGTAAACTTCGTCCACAAATTATCCATTGTGCTGTTGTCACTTCTAATTATTTGCTTGGTGGGTTGTTGGCTCCCAACCAATGAAAGAGGCAAAAGAGATTATTAGTTATAATGTTATGTATTACATTTTAGCTGACTCTTCATTAAAAGTAATCCCAAAGCAGCTACCAAGATCAGCTAGATCAGCTACCAAGAGGGTGGGGGGGGGAATGGTCAGATCTTTATCACTCAACAAATTATTCTCCTGAAAAAGTTGGAATTTGCAACAGGTTTTGAATTGGAATGGGAAGAAATTCATCTTTCTCTTACCCTCTATCCCCACTCAGATTTGACAAACATAATTGTTTTAGGCAATTAGCATCTCAAGGAGAAGCAATAGCAGCATGTTGTCAGCATATAGTTATAAATTTACAAATACATAATTTTATTTTTGAACCAGAATCCCCTGGCCTTGTTGATGAAATTGTTTGATTTCAAGCATCCAAGGCAGGTTTCCACTTAATCATCCCATTCTATTGTGAATTGGAGATCTGATGCCAATGGACTGGGTTCTCTCCTGGGGGTGTTACAGACAATAGACAATGCTGCAACTTCATTTTCTTCATATGGAGAACACTGAGGTAGGGTTGATGGGTGTGATGGGCTCTCTGATGTTGCGATGAGCAGCTAATCAATCAGTTTCATGCCTCACTCTATTTTCAGCTTATCAGAGCTATTTTGAGAAAGCAAAGTTCACATTGCTTTGGCTGCATTCACTTTAATTCTCTGCTTCTTTAATGTGCACAAGCTTTAATTTTGGCATCTCTTATGATGATGGAATGGGACGTTTTGATATCGGTCCAGCAGACCAACTGGGATTTCAACCCACATTCTGAACAGGAGCTCAGGACTGAAGAATCCAGTACACATTTTTGGAGCTAACCTCTTTTAAATTCTGTATGTTTGGAATATGTTTACATCTCTCTACAGACCAGTGGTAGGTTGCTACCGGTTCGGACCGGTTCTCCCGTAGCAGAAATTTGCATCCGCTCACCGAACCGGCAGCAATGGCCGGCTGTCCAAGCCCCTGAACCGGTTCTCCGGTCACCGCGGCTGGCAAAGAACCCTCTGCGCATGCGCAGAGGCTTCTGTGCATGCGCATAGGGTCATTTCCGTGTTGTGACGTAGGCGCACGCAAAACACACACTTCCATTGCGATGCGAACCAGTAGGGAAGGTAAGTGGAACCGGCCCCTGGAACCGGCCTAACACAAGCATAATGAAACATCATCTGCTTCTAGAATAAAGATATGGTAAAGCTGAGAAAGCTGTTTTCTCTGTGCCAGCTGTTCTCTCTGTGGCCTGCTTATCTTTATAGCATTGCATTGCAGTGTGCTAGCTGGCTTTGGCTGCCTCTGCTAACTAATAAGATTAGTTATACTAGAAAGCTGTAACCCTGGCATCCTGCCTAGAAGTTTCAACAATGAGCCTTATCCAGCCTGGCACTCTGCCAGCTAATGGTGGGTGGGTCCTAGGACTGGCCATGTTTGCCCAACCAGACTTTTTATTATTACTATTATGATAAATACTTTATCTATATAAATATAGTTGTCCCCTGATGATGTGGATGGGTTGAGAGTTGATAACAGATAGGATCCTAGAAATATAGCTCTTTAAAGATAACAACCACCCCTATGAACTTCTTCAAGGTGAGAGTAACAGGAGCAAATGATGAAACATCTTGATGCCATGATACAAAACTTGCAATATATACTGTATATTACGTAAGATATCACAATGCAACATATGTATTGCATCAGACATCAGAATGCACATATATATGAGAGAAATTTTGTCATATTATAATAAACATGTCATCATGTTAACACAACCTCAGTTTCATGCAATTGTCTGTGACCAGCATGTTATATTTCACCTGAAAACAAATTAGCATGTTACCACAGATGTAACATGGTATCTTGTAGATTTTCCTGAGATCAATCCAATAGTACCTTGCAAAAATTTCAAATCTTGCAGTGAATTGATAAACTTATTCTAAGATAAGGATGAAGTTTGATTAAACTATTTTAAATATAGTTTAGAAAGAACTCATTTCTAATTTATGCTGGTCCTAGACATTATAAACAGTTTCCTCTTGAGTGTTTTCAGATGATAAGAGATTATTAGATAGTGATTAACAAATCAAGATGGGAAGAGAGCTAACTTTTGTAGCAGAAGAAAAACAAAGTATAAATAGAAAAACTAGTTTTGCTGAATCCTCAAAAGAGGGATTTGCTGCCCTTTTTAAATAGAACGAAAATAATAAACATTGGTAATCAGGGAGAATAAAAGTCAGTTTTATCACAGCTATGGTGAAATATATTCATCAAATGGATAATTTATTTTCTTCATACCATGTAAATTGCTATATATTGAGAAGTGCATTATCATAACTGCAAGTGCTTTTATTACTACGGAGAGCCAATCTAGAACCATTTACTATACTTCACACTGGTAAACTCCCCCCCCCCATTTATAATGCAAGATACAAATACTCTGATGGATAATGGCCTCTGCTGTGGTTACTCAAAATTCATCAGTGTATTTCTGAAGAATTCCACTGTCTAGAAAGCTAGGTGATAGACAGTAAGTCTTGTTTCTGGTTTCAAATACTACTGATTCACACACAGTTGCTATAGTATTTCACAGTTTGCTCAAGGTCAAAGAGGTAACAATAGTCAAGGCAGGCAAAGCAAAACAGAGTCTCTTACAGATGCTTGCATGAAAGGTTAGCTTTTTAACAGGAGTGTACAGAAAAATAATCCAAAATTGTTCCAAGGTTACAAGATTCAGGTCAGAATTTTACAAGCATAATCCAGGGGTGGGTTCTAAATTTTTTTACTACCAGTTCTGTGGGCATGGCTTATTTTGTGGGTGTGGCTTGATGGTCATGTGACGGTGGGAATGGCTTCATGGTCATGTGATTGGGCAAGCGTGGCTTGTCATGTGACTCAGCGGACGAGGCTTGGTGGTCATGTGACTGGGTGGGCATGGCCAACTCAATCACTCACGTCAAGGGGTGCCTCCCCCGGTGCCTCCCCTCCCAGCCATTCCTTGTCATACCCAGCCTCAATGTATCTATAGTTCTGTAACAATGTTGTTCACCTTTTTTCAACTTTATTATCTACATACTATAGATGTACTTTCATGGACCACTGAAAGGAGGAAATGGCTCACATGCTTTGCCCAAGAGTGTGATAGGCAACAGGCTTTTAAGGGGCTGCCAGAAAG
>QLTV01002663.1:1708108-1734701 GCA_003457575.1 Thermophis baileyi
CGACCCCCCCCCCCCGCACATGCGCACAGGCCTCACTGAAGCCTGGGACGGCGAAAAATGGCCAAATGGGCAAACCGGAAGTGCGTTTTTCCGAACTTCCGGTTTTCCCGTTGGGCCGTTTTTTGCACTCCAGGGCTTCAGGACGCTTCCCTGAAGCCTCCGGAGGGCAAAATGGCCTTCCCCAAGGCCGAAAATCAGCTGGCCAGCGCGCACATGCGCGCTGCAGCTGACATAGGGCAACGCCTCACATGCCCTCTGATATGGTTCCGCGTGCCACCTGTGGCACACGTGCCATAGGTTCGTCATCACTGCTCTAGAGTCAGTCAGAGCAACTTTTTACATGGCTTGGATTTTTATAAGTCCTATAAAGTTATCTTTTCCCCATACTATACTATAAATCTTACATGGGAAGAAGCAGTTTTCCAGTAAAGATGTTCATGTCTGGGATGCGAGGGAGGAGGAAGGGTAATGTGACATGACATGATGTAATTGTGCAAAAGATACAGATGGCTTCATAGTACACATAACACCATTGTGACTTATATTAGATGATTATGTCTGGGAATTGAGGTTGTTCAATTGAAAACATAACACAGTACTGAGATAATACACTTATATGGACTATGGGAGAATGTTTATATGCTCTATAGCTTTAACTTTTCTATCCATTACTCAAGTCTGGATTCAGTTCAGGCCTCCTAATTTTGGTACATAATTTTGTACAACAACAACAATAACAATAATAATAATAGCAATAGCAATAGCACTTAGACTTATATACCTCTTCACAGTGCTTTACAGCCCTCTCTAAGGGGCAGAGTCAGCATATTGCTCCCAATAAGAGTCTACAGAGTCAGCATATTACCCCCAACAATTTGGCTCCTCATTTTACCCACCTCGGAAGGCTGGAAGGCTGAGTCAACCTTGAGCCTGGTGAGATTTGATCTGCCAAACTGCTGGCAGCAGGTGATCAGCCGAAGTAGCCTGCAGTACTGCACTCTAACTACTGCACCACCGGGGCTCTTACATCATCATCATCATCATCATCATCATCATCATCATCATCAAAAAAATAATAATAAAAATATGATAATTTCATAAATGTCACTGGAAGGTAAAATCATTAAACTGTGTCTCACTTACTTTTGCCATATTATGTAGGGGAATTCACTGGAGAAAGCAATTATGTTTGGAAGAGTTAGTAGTAAAAGGAAACCAGGCCATCAAGAAACATGATGGCTAAACACCATCAAAGCTGACACCAGCCAGAGCATAGAACAACTCACAGAAGTAGTGCAAGATTGGAAGATGTGGAGATACCTGGACCATAGAATCAGCAAAAGTCAGACATGACTGAATGGCTAATATCATCATCATCATCATCAATTTTGGTACTTAAAGGAAATTAAAATCCTAGTTTTAAAGCTTGATTCTTTTGAAAGTGCCAATCTACCATCTAAATCTTGGAGAGTCTACTGTTTCATAGGCAACCTTTATAACAGAGAATGTGTGTTTTGTTAGAATATTCATGACTGGGAGAGCCATGTTAACAAGGTTAGCCAATGAATAGGCTTAGCAACTGAGTCAGCCAATGGGAGCTAACCACTTCTGAGTCTGTGCAGAGAATCGAAACTGAAAACTTAAGCTTAAGGCTGGGCGTGGCTCAGTCTGCATATGTCTGCACTCTGCTCTCTGTCCTCTCTGTACTGCTCTGCTGAAATGAAACTAACTCCTGCTTGTGTTTACTTGAAGAAATAAGCTACCTGTGGTATTGTATGTATATATTACTATGTTTATAAAGAAGTTATTGAATCCAGCTGAATCAGTCATCTGTGTGTGCTTCTGGTTTTGATTTTTATACAACAAACTCTGATATATTTCTTGGGTACCATTATATGGCACTTTTTAAAGACGGGCTCTGGACCATATCCAACTTGTTAGATCTCACAAGACCAGCAGAAATAATTGAAGACAGGTATCCCTTAAATAACCCAGTCCTATGCCATGAAGGGTACTATAAATGATAACCAGCACCCTGAATTGAATCTGAAAGCTTCCTGGAAGCCCATGTGACTCAAAAACTCAAGGTATTATATGGATGTATTGAGGCATGCCCATAATTAATCACAGTACTGCATTCAGGACCTGTGGTTTCCAAGTAGTCTTCAAGGCCAATCTTATGAGGAGCTCTTTGTAATAATCCAGATGAGAAGGAATCAAAGCATGAGTGATAATGAGCAGAGCTGCCCAGGCTAGGCACAAGCACTACTGATACACAAGATAGATCTGTGCAAAGACTCATCTAATCACAATTACCATCTCTATCTCCAATAGAAGAGTCTAGGAAGACCTCCAAATTGTGCACCAGCTCTGTCTGGGGGAATGTTACCACACTCAGAACAAAAGAGAGTAAAACCCCAGATGTAGGAGGCAAAATCCACAATAATTCATTCTTGCCAGGATTGACCCTGATGTTATGTGCAGGCTTGAATATGAGTTAAAGTAGCACTCATGCTAAGCTTATTGTGTGGAACACATTTATCAGATAGTTCTATTATCCACTGTTAATCCTTCTTCTACTGATTTCCAACCAAACGTAGGACTTCCTTCCCTCTCTCCCCAAGGGCACAGCTGTTTTCAATACTCTCAAAAACTTATAAACCTGTCTTGCCAAATGATCAGGATTCTTCTGCAATTAAAATGTCACAAAACCCCCAAGCCTATGGAGCTTGTGTTACATTTCCTTTTGAAGAGATTGACTGTAGTCTTTTATCATGAGCAGCTCACGATAGTGTAACATTGACTTTTGTTTTTCTTTAGCAATTCTTTCTTTCTTTCTTTCTTTCTTCACCAATTTCTTAATCGTCCTACTCAGGAGGGCCCCTGTGTATTGTTTGCTTCAGTGAACTCTCACAAAGTGCTCGATGATCTACAATTTTGTAATGTTCAATTACTCTTGGACTGAATCACAAAAGAAAGATGACTATTAATGACTCTAAAAACATTAAATGAGATCAATAAACCTTCAAAATTTTGATCCCAGGGGACCTTTCAACAATCCTTTTTTCACCCAGCTACTTTTTGAGGAAGATTGTAGTTGAAATGAAATCCTCCATCTGTTAATGGCAGTCTTAGACCTTTCATGTGCATTAAGTAAAGAATAATTAGCCCCTTTGCATTTTGGAAGGTTTTGAAAACAGTCTTTGACATAATAGCCATCAGCCTACCTGTTGAAAAAGATACAGGCTTTCAGCCTTGAGGGTTTTTTTTATATAAAAACAAATGTTCCCGGGAAGAAATACGATAATTGATTAAGAACTGAGTAATCAATTAGGTTTTCCAGCTGACTAAACTAGCATTATAGGCTTCCTGTGCTTTAGGCATTAGAAGATGTATAAGGTAACATTTTCCAGGAAGTTGCCCTGTTATACTATTGCAGATTGATTAAAATTCTTTGCAGCAGATTTATTAATTTCTGCTTATCTCTTTCACCTGTATAATCCACCTACCATTTCTTGAATGCAGGAACATGTAATGTCATCCTCCACTCAGTTCCTCACAAATACACTCTTTGTTTGTGTTTGAACTTCCACTTCAAATCTGTTTTCTGTCATCAATCATCTTAAATGCTTCCAAGCAGATGGTCTTCAGTATTTCCCTCCAATCTAGTGACAGCATCAGCTCTGATTGGTTATAAAGTTGCAATACAGGAAAAATTAGAGGAACAGATTAAGAACTTGGAAAAAGAGTATTGGCATACTAAGAATAAACAAAAACTTATAGAATTACAAGCTAAAAAAAAGAATTAGAGAATAAAAATTTAGAGGAAGTTCAGAAGAACTTAATTTATATGAAAAGAGAATTTTTTGAATATAATTACAAAAATTATGGGATGCGTTAGGAAGGATAGAATGGAAGCTTATATTGGAAAATATATAAAAAGGGGTGTGGAATTGGAGCATAAAGAATTAATGGAAAGGAGCATATCTCAAAGTGAAATTGTAGAGGTTATAGAAAATTTGAAGGTGGGCAAATCACCCGGGGTAGATGGATTAGGAACGGAATTTTATAAGACTTTTCCAACACTACTAGTACCAAAACTATTAAAGTTGTATAATGCTATATTAGAAGGGGAAAAGATCCCAGAATCATGGGAGCGATCATTAATAATATTAATACCTGTTTTAAATGTTTTAAAATAGCCAAGATTGGGATCCCATGCCCTATTCAACAATGGCTGGCTTGTGCCGCCATTTCACTCTGGATTCTCTGACTGCTATATTCTCAGCTGGATAGACATCAGCTGGATCTGACATTTAATCCAACAATGGCTTGTTAAAGCAATAAACTTTCTTCTCTCATGTTTTCCAATCTACTCTGGCAACTCTATTCAACCTTTGCAACTCCCACTGGGCATTGTTGCATTTACTGCCCAGACTTTGTGAAATATGCTCCTCTTTTTCTCCCATGTATTTTTCCTTGGTTTTGCAATTTTAAAAAAAGTTCAGATAATACAAAGGTTCAACAAAATCCTATTAAATCCTAGATCAATTGGTGATGGGGGTTGTTAAACTGCTTGAGGCACTCTTGCAGGAGGTGCAATGCTTGAAATGCAGGGGGAAGAGGAATAACATATCAAAGATACGGTATCTCATCTGGCAATCATCATGGCATCGTAGCTATGGTGGTTCCACGAGGGGTTGAAAAACCATATACCATATATGGGGACTATAATATATACAAGTTAAGCAAGAGAATACAGGGTGGGGGGGGTATCCCTCTGTGCAAATATCTGGGAAAGCATATGCAAAGATGGGGGGTGGGGAGAAGTCCTGAAGAGGATGCCACACAGTAATTGAACCACCAGCCCATATTTGAACTTGCCTTACTTCCACAGAACATAATGCCCAGAAGCTGGAAAATGACCATACTGAAACTGCAGTGGCCATAGTCCAGACTATGTCATCACCATCTTAAAACCCTTCCCCATTGCCACAATCCAGACTGGTTTCAAAAACAGCTGGGAGCAGCACAGGAGACAAGCAGAATAACATAATAACAGAGTTGGAAAGAACCTTGGAGGTCTTCTAGTGCAACCCCCCTGCTCAGGCAAGAGACAGTATACTATTTCAGACAGATGGCATTTTAGGTTGATGTGTGGATTTGCCCTAAGACTGGTGACCAAGCGAAGTGACCATGCCAAGCACATTTTTACCAATCATGTATGATGGAAGGATTCTATCAGCTATCTGGTTTTATGTCTGAAATTACTGCTTGGTTAGTAGGTACTACTGAACTTAATGAATTTTCACCTGGTGCTGGTCTGATTTAATCTGTTTCTCAGTGGCCTTTATGTAGCCAAAAGATGTCTAAGTCAAAAATTTAAGTTGGGCAAACTCTTACATGAGACTTTAAAATAAGCCTTATGATTAAGATGCCAGCAAACACTTCCATTATAAAACATAACATAAAAATACTCAGCAAAAATATCAAGTGGACTTAAGTTGTAGAATAAGTTTAAAATCTGTTGGTGGGTAAATTCAGCTCTCTTGTGGAATTGTAGAAAGTTATATTCCACTGACAACTTGAATTTCACAGGGAATCCTTACATAGCAAAATATTTAGGCAAGTGTCAAAAATAGAATATCAAAAAGTCTTCTTATGATCATTTTCTCCCTCAACATAGCACTGATGATATTACCTAGTTTGGTAATGAAACATACGCAAGAAAACCAAGTTCAGAGAGCACCAAATTTAATCCTGAGCTACAAATATTCTCTTCTATTGGAATCATTCCCATTGTTTCAAAGGGTGGAAACAAATATCACTTTTTAGATTGGTACTTTTCTAGCTCTCACACTTTTAACAGCTTGTCTTAGTTTACTATATATGTACCCAGAATTATTCAAGGCTCATGGACTGATATAGGAATGTTAAAAATCCTGGCTTGATAATTCAGAAATCCTGTAACAGCCTTATTTTTCTTCAATTTTCTTTGATTTAAAAGGGATACCAAATGGTAATGTCAGTTTACTAAGCAGAATTTTAAAGCAGGTGCTCAAATCTTCAAGTTCCCAAGTGTGCATAAAATGCATTCCATGCATTTAAAAGACCAAAAATAAAATAATAAGACCAATTTGTAAAGAGACAAAGTGAGGGCTGGGGAGGAGGTCCAATGCTTGTCTTCAATACCAATTGTTTAGCAATAGTAGAAGAGCATTGTCACCCTTATGTTCAGCCTGGATGCTGAATTTAACCTTACTGTGTGACCCTGAATATTGGACTAACTGAATTTTGAGTGACCCTGAATATTGGACTAACTGAATTTTTGGATTGATCCAGCAGGGCTCTCTTTAAGAAATGTCTTTTCTATTTTAAGAAGTTGAAGTCATTATTTCTGAACTGGTCCACTCAGCATGTTTTCTATCCCCATAACCCACATATGACTTATTCATAGCTGTCAAGCTTAGAAAAAAAAGAAGCACCTGGATTTCTGGAAATATATTTATTGCTAGTAGAGTAGTGTAAGTCTATCAAAGCAATATTCCAGGCCAATTTATAGCTCCAGAATTAAGGCAGAATTATTTTGAGTTTCTTTCTCTTGCTTCTCTCCCTCCCCTGGGCCAAAGGATTGATGTTGTTTCTTTCTCTGCATGCCCAAGACCGGCTAGGCATCCCATCATTTGGACCTTTCAATAGTCTTGTCTCAATCAAATGGGAATCAAGCCTGATAGTGCAGCTAACAAAAGAAAGACAGTGATCAGTGTTGAACTGGAGAGAATTCCCAGTTCCATATCACATTTGCAAGAGGAAGAACAGAAGCATTACCAGTTTAGCAGCTTTCATGATCCTATGACCAATAAGATGAAGCGCTGCCAAAAAAAAAAAAAAAGAAAGCAGATAACTTCTTACATAGCAATAGCACTTAGACTTATATACCACTTCATAGTGCTTTACAGCACTCTCTAAGCAATTTACAGAGTCAGCATATTGCCCCCAGAATATGGGTCCCCATTTTACCAACCTCAGAAGGATGGAAGGCTGAATCAACCTTGAGTCTGGTGTGATTCGAATTGCTGGCAGTGAGCAGTGAGCCTGCAATGCTACATTCTAACCATGTGCCACCATGGCTTTTTAAAAATCTGTCCACTCTGTTGTATTTTCTTTTATTATTTTAAAGACGTTGGTTGTATTCTAATATTTTGTGGAATTGTTTGTTTGATAGACAATTTATAACAGGAGTTCTTGCACAAAGGTCAGTGGTTTGATTGAAATAACATTGGCATCACATTAATTGAAATCATGTTTGGGACATCTGCAGGCATTGTGGAAAGCAAGTAAAAATCGAGTATTCATAAATAAGGAAGAACTAGGGAGAATTATACCATGAATCAAAATACAGGTAGTCCTCGACTTATGACCACAATTAACCCCAAAATTTCTGTTGTTAAGTGAGGCATTTGTAAAATGAGTTTTGCCCCATTTTATGACTTTTCTTTCCACAGTTGTTAAATGAATCTCTGCAGCTGAAAAGTTAATAACCCAGTTGTTAAATGAATCTGGTTTCCCCATTGACTTTGCTTGTCAGAAGGTCGCAAAAGTTGATCACGTGACCTTGGGACACAGCAACGAACCAGTTGCCAAGCATCTTAATTTTAATCACATGATCATGGGGATGCTGCAAAGGTTGTAACTGTGAAAAACGGTCATAAGTTACATTTTTCAATGCCGTTGTAATTTTGAATAGTCACTAAATGAACTGTTCTAAGTCGAGGACTACCTGTAGTCCAATAGCCAGGATTTTAATACCTCAGATAACACTCCAGTGAGTTACATCAAAATATGTGGTACATTGTTCCACTTTGATTTTGCTGCTGAGATGTGACAACCACAGCACAATCCTTTCATTTCAGGCCAGGATTTATTATATACTGAGATCCTGAACCTTGATCAATTCAGCCCTCAGATGAATTAATTACACAGGGACTCACACCAATATTTGTGGTATTAAATGTGAGCAGAACTGAGAAATAATGGCACATATTTATATAATTAAGTCATTACAAGCAGTTGAAAGAAATACAAGTAGCCTCCTGGATGCGAATCAATGATTCATTAGATAAAAGTTATCTATTTGGTGGCATTGTCTCAGTGCTATCCATTTAGATTAATGAGCAAAATTAGGGCAAATATATCCTGCCAATATATACGCCTGGAAATTATTATTTATGATGCATGTAACATTCATTTGATTTGGAGTTCACAAGGAAATGTGAGCCAGTGATGTAAGACCAGTCCCAAATCAAGAATGTTGTTGCATACCAATAAAGGTTGAGTTAGTGCTGATGTTTGGGGTTTTGGCAGATGCACGGAAGAACATATGATCCAGTGATGCAAATCACAGCAATAGCTCCTTGTTTAGAAGTGGCATGCCATGCCATTTCACAATTTTGCTTCAATGGAACATTTGGCTTAAGGCCTTAATTAACGTTCCTTTAAAGATCAGCAAAGACCTACAAATTATTTCTGCTATGGGGAGATGTAAAGTACCTCTAAGATGTATTACTATGTGTAGCAAGATTGCTTGGACTAAATCTTGGACAATTTCCTGCTCATCTTAACATTGAACTGGACTGTGCTAGGTCCTTGGTAATATTTTTCTTGGGCCAAGAAATTGTGAAAATTGGCAATAGATTTACTCACAAATCCCTACCTATTGAAAGCTCAGAAAATTCTTGATTGAAACTGCTTCGGTTGTTCTATTTCCAGATAAGTAATAATTCATTTTCACATATTTCATAAGAACATGATGTGATACATTTCACAAGACATTGCCACTTTTGATTTCCTTATAGAAATTTGCCCCCCAAAAAAGTGTCTTACTGCAATTAAATTTCAGGCTTTTGGTCTGCAAGTTCATTTGCAGTCATGTTTGCTATAAGCAATATATTGATGAGACACTGAAAACAGGAAGTACTGAGCATTCATTCATCCAATCAGATGGAGAATATTACCGGAAACGAAATGCCTTTGTTTCAAGACACAGGAAAGAAAGAAAATATTGACTTTCACAATAATAATGAATGAAATAGTACTGGAGCTTTCAATTTTGCTAAGAAATGATGCCTTTCAAAAAATACAATTCAAAAGAAGCGGCTGGTGAATGAAAGAAATCATAAATATGAGCATTCGTGAAATAAATTGCTTCATTTACGTATGTATACCTGCTATCATGTTATGGGTATCAAATGTCAGGACATAAGTATGAATGGGCAGATTTGTGTGATAACCTCACCATGCATATGTTGTCATTTGGGGACTTTCATGTTTTTGTTTCAAATACTGTAGTGTATTATAGAAAACATTTGGCCATACCACCTTTCAGGTCTCTGGTGTGTTTGCTCTGGAAAAATACATGACTTGCATTGCCCTTGCTTTCAACCTTACTTGATCCTGCAAAGAGCAGGCAGTTAACTGAAGAAAGATAAAAGTATTATTAAAAGTGATGAAATTGCAAGCAGGGTTCATTTCCTGCAGATCGTGTCATTGGGGGGGGGAATAGAGGGACATTGACTCCCTTCCTTAGAGCATCTCTTTTAGTCCAATATAAAAAATGAATGCGTAGTCTTCATCTGAAACATTTATTGTATTCCTCCACTTTTCCCTGCTTTGGTTTGTGTGGGACTGCACATAATGGTAAAAGGAGAGCTGCTATGTATTCTCTCTTGCTATCTTCACATTTTTATTCATGGAATTTAAATAATACATCAATACATCAAGATAATAAATGCATTGATTCCCTGATCTGCTATTTGGAGCTCTGAATCTCTAATGTGCTTTAAGGACTTTCATGCCCACTTATTTGAG
The DNA here is from genome assembly GCA_003457575.1 of Thermophis baileyi. NCBI lineage: Eukaryota > Metazoa > Chordata > Lepidosauria > Squamata > Dipsadidae > Thermophis > Thermophis baileyi. The sequence continues at coordinate 1,717,976 of QLTV01002663.1, forward strand.
AGTAAGACCCTTTGAAATCAGTGGGAAGGACTTCAGAATGAATGTTATATGAGAAGACATGTCTAGAATTACAGTCTTAGGCTATAGTTTTGTGGCCTCTGAGACCAGCATCCTAAGGGCCAAAGAAATTGTTAGATATCCCTTTATGAGATATCTTTTTTTTTTCTTTTAAAAATCCTACATTTCTTTACATTCAAAAGATTCTGGTAAAGTTTATGCTTTTATCAGTTAATTTTTAGAATAATTTTTAGAACCTGGTCAGACATGTGAGAATGAATTGCTTTCAAAAGGACTACATTGGTTATGATAAGTTATTTTCTGGAATCATTCATTGTTATGTTCACTGTGTATATAGTGAAGACACAACACACAAAAGGTAGGGATGTAAACAGCTTCCTTATTTCTTGTAGGATTCTTAACAAACCAGTGAGGGCTAAATATGTGGACTATAGAGTTGTGTATCCTGGCTCCACTTCCTGTAATTGAGGTCCTTCCTGCTGTCCTGCTCTGCACACACACCCTCAGGGATCTTTCTAAGGAAGATCTGAAGAGAGCTACACTAAAGGGAGCATCACCACCCATCCAAGAAACAGCAGCTTCCTTTCCAACCACTTTGATAAAATCAAGAAAAATGCAGATGGGGTGAGTTGCAGGGAGAACCAACATGCAAAAACTTGTCCTTTTCATAAGTAGGACAGTTTCTACTGTTCCGTTCCTTTATTCTGGATAGGTAGCATATTTTAGACTAAGTACTTGCCTCCCAATACATTCTCTGCCCATCATTTATTTTTTAACAAAGTTATATGGATCTGGGTATTTTAAGGATCCCCTTTCCCCATTAGTTTCTGTCTATCTTACCTGAATAACTATCTGCTGAGATTCCCAAATCTTCTTGGTTCACAGTGTCCTTGGTGTCTTAGTAATTTTTTCATGGCGTTCTGAGAAGCTTACAAATGGTAACAGTTTTGTTTATTATATAGCAAAATATCCTGAGCACTGAAGTGCACATATAGTGTATTACATAGTGATATAGTGTATATAAAAAGGTAAAGGTTCCCCTCGCACATACGTGCTAGTCGTTCGCGACTCTAGGGGACGGTGCTAATCTCCGTTTCTAAGCCGAAAAGTCAGCGCTGTCTGATGACGATTCCGTGGTCATGTGGCCGGCATGACTAAACACCGAAGGTGCACGGAACGCTGTTACCTTCCCACCAAGGTGGTCCCTATTTTTCTACTTGCATTTTTACATGCTTTCGAACTGCTAGGTTGGCAGAAGCTGGGGCAAGTAACGGGAGCTCACTCCGTTACATGGCGCTAGGGATTCGAACCGCTGAACTGCCGACCTTTCTGATCGACAAGCTCAGCATCTTAGCCACTGAGCCACTGCGTCCCCTTAGTGTATATCCCTGGTTAGCAGGGATTTATTTGATATATGTATAGTGTACATATACATATATCAAATAAATCCCTGTTAACCAGGGATTATACATATACACATACATATACAGTACACATACATGCACACACACACACACATACATACATACATTCCCAAAGGCCTTCCAAGACCATCAGAGTGGGAGCTACATTTGCTGCAAGGAACAGGCTGTTCCAGAGGATGGCAGCTCCCCAACAAATGCCTACTTTGGAGCTCCCTCCCATGGACTTCTTGGTAGAAGGGTAGTGCAAATTCAGAATTTGTAGGTACAATCTCTTTAGATTAGTCAGTCTCACAAATATCCAAGTCCTGAACCATATAGGGCTTTATAGGTAATGACCATCATCTTAAATTCTACTCAGAAGCAAACTGGTTGTAACCAATATAGGTTTGAGCCGTTCCAAGCTTCTTACCATCAAGGTGAAGAAAAGAAGTAGAAAAAGAAGTCTTATAATCTCCCCATAGGAAAAAGGTTGAAGGAGAGGGTCCAGAATATCAATCTTCCAGTAAGACAAAGCCAGAGCCAAGACTGGGGATCCTTTGCTTGTTATCTGTATTTCTAATACAAGCAATGGTCAATAAATAAAAGTTTCAAAGACTTGATGCTTCTGGAATTGTATCTCCAATAAGGATTGAACTTTCATGGTTATCTATGTTGGGTATGTGAAAACCTGGAAAGCTTTCTCCTTGGACAAAATGAAATATTTTCCCAATAATGTCTGTGACATAGAAGGCATTCTACTGGGCTGTTCACAATGCCTGACTAGATCATCTGCATCAGTGCCCACAACAGGTGGGAGAACAGAATAGGAAAGAGATATACCCAGAATTGTGATTCAAGCTCTGCCTTTTTTTATATGTATGTAATGTCAATACATGTATAAAAGGGATGTTGGGTTTGCATTATGACACTGCATTTTCCATTTTGCTCTCATCAGTACTCCCTACCCATGCCATGGACACGGCTGTCCCTCTATCTCTGTTCCTCCCTCAAGGAAAGTGGTCGCTATTTATACAGAAAGAGTGTCTTTATTATAAAGAAATTGACATCTCCCTTTTAACTATGTTAAATCTGATTTTGATAAGTCCACATATGTTAAACTCTGATCCTGGTTTAACTGGATCAATCAGTTGCTCCTTCAGCCTCTTGGTCTCACGTTTTTTTTTCTTTATTTATTCCACAGACCTATAAGCTCCCTTTTCTTCCCTAAAGTATATCTTTTTTTTTTGAATAAATTTAGTAATCAGTAAAGAATATTTGGCATTCTGGATCCTTTAAATATTCTTTGAATGAAGCTCAATGCTTCTGTTTCTTTTTGGTTTGATGTTCTTTTTCATTTCAGATACACTTTGGATAGGGTGGAGAAATTCCACTTCTTAAATATTTAGCCGGAAAGAGAGTTCATGTTTGTTTATTTTCTCAGAGCTTAAAAGGAAGAAAGCTCTTCTTAACATCTTTTCCAAAAAGTTATTGAACATACCTCCATTTTTCTGGTTTCAGAGAGATGGGTTAGCAAAAGTCAATTCCACATGAGATTGAGAAAAGCCCAAAGAGCTGTCAAATTCAGTTTTCTTAAATGTGGGCTAGGATTCCTTAGAAGTTTGCTTTGTAGGAGAGAAGCTACATGTAGTAAAAGTACAATATCTGGCATGTCAGCCCCTGACAGGTGAATTCTACTTGTCAAGCCACATCTGACATTTATTTCCTTTTGGTCTCAGGAATGGGATGATTACAAAGAATCTTCCAGAGTGCCATTGTTCTTTTCCTAAAGTGGATGAAATTGGATTTTTTAAAAAATAGAACTTTGTTATTTTACATGTTGTTGAATAGAAAATATCAAGAAAGCTATATTTGAGGACATGTGGTGAAATCATTGAGATTTAAGTAACTAAATTTTTGTTCATTTCTGTTAATGCTATAGAGACATTTAAAATGATTTGGTTCCCCCTTAAAAACCTATGTTCACATTGTAATTTATTTAGTTTTAGCTTAGGATGTTGTATGATCCTAGCATTATAGACTATACATGATGATTTACACCAAAGCATTCAAAAATAGGAATTCCCATCTTGGAGTCTTTTAAATTCCTTCTTTGACACTACAGAATGTAGTTCTTTTTTGTACAGACTAATTTTTTTTACACAGGAGTACCCGAATTTGCAAAACTGCTTCCAAGGAGAAAAAAAGGATAGTCCTAGTGTCAAGTTTATTTTCTAATCCATCTGCCTTTAACCAAATCTTCTGCTGGCTCTCCAACCATAAGAGAGCTCTAAAATTCTGCCAGTCTAGATGTCTGGAGTCCATCTAGTCTCTCATGGATTCCTGGTATCTTGTGTTATGAATGGTCAAACTGTAAAGCAGGATATCATTTACATACTGATAGAAGCTAAGCTCACACTGATGGATAATTTCTTTCAGCAGTTTCAACAGGGCCTCCAATCCCCAACCCCCACAGGTCTGCTCAAATGAAAGGGTGATCAATGTTACTGAATGCTGCTGAAAGTTCTAGCACAACAAAAAGGGGCACAATCCCCCTTTCCCTTCAGTTCCATTTCAGGTCATTCACAGCAGCAACCAAAGCAATCTGCATCCCATACTCAATCTTGAAAATGGATCAGAAAGGATCTAGATAATTTGTTTATCTAGAGCTCTCTGTAGTTCATGTAGTACCAGTTTTCCCAAAAATAAGACCTATCCCGAAAATAAGACCTAGCATGTTTTTTACACGTGTACTCCCAAAATAAGCTCTATTTAAGAGCCTGTGCAGCCAGTCACCCGCCCATTCCGTCTGGTTGCGTGTGGTGCTGTGGCCACAAGGTGAGGCAGGGTAGTGGTGGAGCAGCCACGAGGTGAGGCAGGGTGGTGGTGGAGCTGCCCCATGTGCCCTGCACCAGCTTACCTCAGGGCCCCTGCAGCCAGGCCATCCACACCCCGACACCTGCCTCACGCATCAGTACCAGCAGCCATATGCAGTAGGAGCCCACGTGGCCACTGGCCCACTTCTTCTGCTTTCTCTCAGCCACAACAGAGCAGGAGGCTGAGCAGTGTGCTAGTGCCATGGCCGCGACGCAAGGCAGGTGTTGGGGAATGGATGGCCTGGCTGTGAGGGCCCTGAGGTAAGCCAGTGTGGGGCGCGTGAGGCAGCTTCACCACCACCCCACACCTCATGGCGGCAGCACTGGCATGCCACGCGGCCTCCTGTCCCACCACAAGCAAGCAGAAGAAGTGGGCCTCCCGTACATGGTAAAAAAATAGGACACCCCCCAAAATAAGCCCTAGTGCTTATCTTGGTGGTGAAAAGAAAATAATACCTGGTCTTATTTTTGGGGAAACACGGGTATTTATGTTGTTAGATAATTGTTTGTTCTATAATTTGCAGGAGGTTACAGACTCTTATTCAGATAATATGATAATGTCAAATACATCCTGAGGTTTTCAGAGCAAAGACCAGGAAAGACCATGACATCACAGTTAAGAATACCCAGTGGCATTAGGCCATGGTTTGATCCAAACTCAGTCTCATTTTCTGTAGGACAGGCTCACTGAAATCAGTGATGTTTAAAATAAGATTACATCTGAGTACAATCCGTTTTCTGCACAGTTAGACAAAGGTCAAGGAGGTTTAATCCAAAAATAAATGTTCAAGCAGCATGAAAAATATAAAAATATATTCAACAACAAAATGACAGCTTACCTGGTTGCTGTTCTATAAAAGAATGTACAGTTCTGCAGGGGATGCTGCCTTTTGTTGTTATTTAGGGATTACAGTGAAAAAATTGTGGGATTGTTAGCAATATTAGTACTATTTCATTTTTTATATCCATATCCAGTGAAAGCGAGTAGATTCATGAAATGTAAAATGTTAAAATTATTTAAAGGTTTTAACAAACAGAAACCATATTGAAAACAGCTTTCAAAGTATATAACAATATAATTCAGGACTTATTTTGAATAATAGAAACCTTTAAAGGATTTTACAAAGTCAAAACACTGAATTGCAAGAAATTACTGATATTTTATATATTGAAATATACTATTTTGTTATACAAACAGGGAAAGTCCCTGATCCATACAGCTTTGGGAAGCATGGGTGTAAAACATACAAGGAGTTTCTTATTCCTGTATTGTTGGAGCTATATACTGAAATAGATCTTCTTCTATTTTTATGATGCTTATATCACAATAATACTGAAACCTGGTACAGGTTTTCTTTTATGTATAATCTATTGCTTGATTTCTTAATTAAATGTGGATGATATTTTTTTATTGAAACCATAAAATAGATTACTTTCAGTAATTCATACTACTCAACCTAACTTCATAAAAGAGCATTAAGCTTTAGACGATATCAGATTGATAACTGATGTATTAGAAATTCAAAAAGAGAAATTGAATTACCAGTTGTGGCTTTGCTGGACGCAGAAAATGCCTTTGATATGGTATAGATTAAAATGTTGGAATACGTCTTGGTAAGATAAGGATCCCCTCCTGTTTTTACCAGCTATGTTAAAATATGGTACCATAATCCATGAACAAAAATTATTATAAAAGGGATTATTTTTTTCATTTAAGAGATTGTGTGGAACTTGTCAAGGTTGCCCTTTATTTTCTTTCATATTTAATATTTGTCTATCACCATGGATATACTCTAATATAAATTTATATTATATGTTGATGATATTTTGGGTAATTGACAATTCTCAGAGCTCTTCAGCAAAAAGAACTCTAATAATTCAATGGTTTAGTAAATTAGTTAAATCACACTATTCAATATATTGGAGTAAATATAATAACTTGCTTCAGTAAGTTATTACTCAACAGTTTGGTAAACTGATTAATTGACACTATTAATATACTGGTATAAGTATAATAACTTCAGCTGGATCTAGAATATCAAAAAATCATGTCCGATCACATGATAACTTGCTTTACAACTATTACAATTAACATTGTGGCAATTTGCAATTATGGTTATAGCTTGAGGACCACCTGTATAGTATAACAGGCAAAATGGTACAGTTAGAACTATCTAATTTTCCTGCTTTAAATTGACTTCTTCTATGGCACAGGACTAGTTTTCTCTCAAGATACAGGGGTGGTGCTCTTTTGAAAACCATGTCTGGCTTTCTTACTAAAGTTAGAAATGTTTAAAAGTGTTAAACTTGTGTTTCAAAAAACAGATCTAAAATTCTTTTAGTGTGCTACAATATATGGAGCTTCTGTTAATACCTGAGCATTAACAGGCAGATCCCTCTGCAGAAAATTGCAACGTTTCTTCTATATCTCAAGCCAAAATAGTCATACTGCTGTGACTCTGTGCCCACACTTTATTTGTGTGTGTGTGTGTGTGTGTGTGTGTGTGTGTACACTGAGCTTGTCCACTGGAAAGCTGACAGCCCGGGTTTGAGACCTAAGCAATGCGTGACAGGTTGAATTCCTGTTACATGCCCCAGCTCCTGCCTCCCTAGCAGTTAGAAAGCATGCAAATGCAAGTAGATAAATAGGTACCACTTTGGTGGGAAGGTAGCAGCATTCCGTGCACCTTTACTGGTCACATGACTATGGAAATGTCTTTGGACAATGCTGGCTCCCTTGGTTAAGAAACACAGATGAGCACTGCTCTCTAGAGTCAGACCCAACTGGATGGGGAAACCTTTACACACACACACACACACACACACACACACACTATATGTATACACACACATACATATATACAGTATACACACACACACACACACAGTATATACATACCTTCGTTACGTTTATAAATATTTCAAGGTGGCAAACATATTTTATACACCTTCCTGCTATTTTCCTCACAACAACAACCCTGTGAGGTGACTTGGGTTGAGAGACAGTGACTGGCCCAAGGTCACTTAGTTGGCATTCATGCCTAAGGTGGGACTAGAACTCAGTCTCTTGCTTTCTAGCCTGGTGCCTTAACCCACTAGACCAAAGTGGCTCAATTACTTATTTACTTAACACTTACTTAAAGTGGCCAGCCCTTGATGACATCATCACCAACCTCATCATCAGTGAAATTATTTTCAATTATGCGATAGCAAGAATTGTGATGGGAAATGAGAGAAAACATTACTTAACAATTAATACATCTAAATATACATATGATATGAGCCACGGTGGCACAGTGGTTAGAATGCAGTACTGCAGGCTACTTCTGCTGACTGCCGGCTGCCTGCAATTTGGCAGATCAAATCTCACCAGGCTCAAGGTTGACTCATCCTTCCATCCTTCCAAGGTGGGTAAAATGAGGACCCAGATTGTTGGGGATATAGATGACTCTATAAACCGCTTAGAGAGGGCTGTAAAGCACTGTGAAGCAGTATATAAGTCTAAGTGCTATTGCTATTTGACACCAAATTAGGATGTGGATGAGAAAAAGAGAACGACATTTTTAACCCTTAAAAGTAGTTAATAAGGCAATCTCCTTCCACTGTCAGCTGGACATGGGGATACACTCTGAAAAGCATTTCTCTGAAGGCATATTTCATTGCTTTCTCTCCTGGCCACAGAATTCAATTTCAAAGCCTTTGATTTCCATTGTGTTAGAAGAACCTAATATACAATTCTACATATTGGAATGCACTTGCTTAGATGAAAAGTGATAACCTCAAAGGACACCATGTGAAGTTGGAGACTAGGAAAAGACAGATCGAATATTGCAAACTGACTCAAGTAGGCACGAGTGCTATTGAATGAAATTGTAGGCATCCATTGCCCTTGAAGGCATGCAAGTAGTAATAGCTCATCCTACATTTGTCTGAAACAGAGCAAAGGTAATGGATGTGGCTATATTTTTCGATATCTGTGGATTCCCCAAAGGATTCATGTCATTTCTGGTTGGGAATGATTTTGACAGATAGAAGCAAAGACTGCAAGATTTTCTGGTATTTGAGTAACAATCAACATCTGTTCTGGGCTACTGAGCTGGCAAAGATACATATATTCAGAAATGATTATAACACAAGTCTGATATCTGTGAAGAATTGGATAGGAGTAAGGATGAATAAACAGTCATTTTAGCACGCACATACAAACATACACTCCTAGATAGAACAGATCCTGTGAGTTCTGTCTGCTGAACTTTGCTGTTAAGTGAGCAGGGAACAGCATATCCACCTTCTAACCAGAGAGAAAATGTATTGAAATGAAATATTTTTATATTCTTCCTTATGCTTGGAGTTTTGGGGAATGGTACATAAAATAGATGACTGATGGATGGATGGATGGACTGACTGACTGACTGAACAAAAATCTGAGAGTTGGAATATTTGTTTATTTATTTAAAACATTTATGTATCTGCCAGTCTTTCAACTAGCTCAGGGCAGCTCCCAAATATATGGAGTGAAACTCCTGTATCCTGAAACTAAATGAGCACTCTCTTCTCTAACTCTCTTCTCTCCCCTCTCCCCCTTTTAACCACTAGTTAATTCTCTCAGGATATAACAGAACTACAGAGTTGGAAGGGACCTTGGAGGTCTTCTAGTCAACCCCCCAGCTCAAGCAGGAGACCCTATACCAGGGTAACCAATGAACAGATTAAAATCTTGCTTTTCCCCTCTCAGTATACACACTAAATTCTTTTCCATACCCAAAGCAACCAAGCCTTGTGTATCATTTATCTTATTTCTCTCAACCACCAACTGTGTGATTATGAAGTCTGAATCAGTCAATAGGCTCTGTAATACTGTTTTATTTCCTTTGTGACTATATGTGTATGTATGACTGATAGTAAAACGTCTGTTATTACTGTATTTTTCTTTACATATTTCAGAAACCTGAAATCAATATGGAAGGTTATTATACAAAGATATTAAATGAATCTATTTACCAGGATGGTGGAAAGAGGTATAGCTAGGCTTTCCGGTGTTTTCTGCACATGGGCTGTTATAATGATTTAACTTCAGATTGTTCCACAATTTGGGAATTTGAGTTCCTTCATCTCAATACTATGAATTGAAACACTGATTCAGTATTATGAATTGATACACTTGATTCGACTAGCCATTTCACTTAGCTGGAAACTAGCAAGCTGCACACATGCAAAGGTCAGTCAAGCTCTTGGTATCTGCCTAAAACTGAAAGTGATTCTTTTCCAAGCACAATTCTCACAGCCCTTTTAATAAAGTTTATTGAGAAGAAAGGGATAGTTTAGAATTCCAGCAACTGAACTATTTCAGTTCTAAAACCAAGAAGTCCCCAAAGTACACAGCGGTCCTTATTTTCTTTTTAACTCCCTTGATGGATCTTTTCGTTAAAAGAAGGAAATCTCCTAAACCAATACTTTTCAACCTCAGCCCCTTTAAGATGTGTGCACTTCGACTTCTGACTGAGGTAATTCTGGGAGTTGAAGAATTTACAACTTAAAGGAACTGAGTTTGAGAAAAGCATCCCAAATCATTATTAATCTAGGAACTGACCATTACAGGTCCCAGATGAAACATCTGCTCTAAAGCCACAGATGTGAAGACATCCATGTTCGATACTGGTGGTGTGTTTCAGCCCCCTGAGTTCATGCCCAGTCCCTGGACAGTGGATCCTCAGAACCAGTCATGGCTAGGGGTGCCTTTGCGCAACTTCATGTTGTGCACCAACTGCACCATTTCCTGGATCATGAGACCCTGTGCTCAGTCATTCGTGACCTGGTTATCTCGCATTTGAACTACTGCAACTTTCTCTACATGAGGCTACCCTTGAAGAGTATTCGCAAACTACAAATGGCACAGAATGCAGCTGCATGGATAGTCTTAGAAGACCCTAGGATGGCCCATATAACACTGCTGTTGTGCAAGCTGCACTGGTTGCTGGTTTGCTTCCAAGTCCAATTCAAAGTATTGGTTGCCACTTTTAAAGCTCTTTATGTCATGGGATCATCTACCTGAGGAACCATCCCACCCCACTTGCTCTGGTCAAATTGGCATACTGTGGACCCCATCAGTCAAGGAACTTTGGCTGGTGGGATCCAGGAGAAGAGCCATTTCTGCCTTGACTACCATCCCCTGGAACATTGTGCCACTGGAAGTGAGATTTGCACCTACCCTCTTGCCCTTCCAAAAGAGCCTTAAAACCTAGCTCAACTAATTGTCTTGTGATGCTGATGGAGGCATTCAATGCCAGAGATGGCTAGTGGACTACGAAGAAGATTCCGGCTCCTTCCTACTTGTGTACTGATTCCTAGTTTACCCAATGACTGTTAATTCTAATGTTTAAAATATTTTTATATGCTTGTTTGGTAAAGTAAGCCACCCAGAGTCATTCAATGGTGAGATGTGCAGCATATGAATTAAGTAAATAAATAAATGACTTTCAAAGAAATCCCTGATTTGATCTACATGTTATTCTGAAAGGTAGCTTCCATCAAAGTTCGCTGAATTGGAGCATCCCTTCAGATTTGCTTACAACTCTCAAATGTATCCTTTCACATAGTTAGGATTAGGCTATATCAAAAGTACCATTTACTTAAGAGTTGTGTTCCTGTAACTGAGAATAATAGGCTCAGCTAGCTCCTAAAAACACTGACAGTTATTTGAAGCATGCAGTAGGATTCAAGATACAATGGAGAAATTGGATTTCTTAAAAAAATGATGTTTAACAGTTCCCATGTTGGATAGGCTTTGCTTGTGAACCGAAAAGGAAGTATTACCTACAAAGAGCTTTTGAATTATTACCAGTCAAATAAACACAGCAGGCAATTAGAAATGCAGCCAAAACTGGAGTTAGGGAAAATGCCACCATCAATTTATATATACCTACATACAAAAAAAGACCCAGGTGAAGAAAGAAAAAAAAAGTTCCATAATAGGAATTGATCTTGTTTGCCATTTAATTTAACAAAGAAAAGTTTGTTCTCCCATATAGACATTGGCAATGCCCGAAGGTTTATTGCTTCAGACTTGTACTTAAATCTCCACACTTGTATATAAATCCAAGAATACAGTCCGATACATGTTTCTCAATCTTGGTAAATTGAAGAGATGTGGATCCAGCTTTCTGGCTGCAGAATTCTGGGAGTTGAAGTCCACACATCTTCAAGCTGCCAAAGTTGAGAAACACTGACTGGTCCAATGTTTCAAAACACATGTCTTAGGAAGATTTCAAAGTATAAATAAAAGTCCACAACAAATGCCTTAAACCAGAGAAACTGACACCCAGTCATATTATACTGTTTGCAGATATCTTATTTTCATCCTTTTACAAATGTCCAACTTCTCACTTCGATCCTTTGTAGTAACAGTGCCATCAATATAAGTTATGGGTTCTTTATTCCAGGCAGGTTTAGTACCACTTATTCCACTAGGAAAATATGTAGCTCTCAGATTGCATGGGATTCCCTTAATTTTTCCATCTCCAAAGTCCCTCAAAGTTGGGCGTTCAGGTTTGTCTCAATTTTGTGAAGTTTTTTTTTTCTTTTTGTCAAAGTAGAATTGTTGCTAATGTGGTTGAATAAATGAATTAATATGAATGCAAATCCAGTAAGAGCAGTAGTGGGTTCTACTTACCTTTGCTACCGGTTTGGGAATGGGAGCGCGCAGGGGCACACGCAATGCTTCTGCGCAGAGCGGTTTTTTATGACATCCGGCCGGGTGGGCGGAGCCTCCTGCTGCCGCCACTACCGGTTCGCCATACTGGGTTGAACCGGTAGCAACCCACCACTGAGTAAGAGGTATAGTGAATGATGTTGATGAAAAGTAGATTTAGTCAGTTTAGTTCTCTATTCTCTAACCTCCTATTTCCTGTTTCTTTTTGCACTGTTTACTATTTTCCTGTAGTTTGCATATCTCAAAAGGAAATAGTGTGATGGACATACACAAATGTATGTATGTAAAACCAACTTCTAAATAAAAAAATGATCAATTAAAAAAATTAAGAGTAATCTATAAATTAATACAAATAATGTAATCATAATCTTAATACGAAACTGAAGGGGTTCAAACGAAATAGAAAGTTTTGACGATAGTAACACCCAAGTTTGTCCTATGAAATTAATCTTTATGAAGATTTGTTTCATGAATATTCCAGTCACTATTGGAGGTGGGAGTGAATTCTTTATCTTTGATCTATAAACAACAAAAAGAAAAGTTAACTTTTTTTCTCCTTTTCAGCAATCTAATCGAATAAATCAGATATCTAATGAAGCACATCAGTAAATGTAGTGTGGAAACTTTTATCATTTTCTATAACCTCCCCAGTACCCTGGATAACATACATTGGACTTTTCAAGTGTAACCACTTTAAATATCCAATAAAAATCTAATATTGTTGAGACAAGTTCATAGAACCCCTTATGATATAATCTCCTATAAGATATATAACTGAGTTCATTATTTTGAATATTCTGAGATATACAATATCACTCACCATCCATGCATAAGCATAAATAGCGTTGAGAGTAGTGATTGTGTCTTGGGTTTTGTTACATCAATCAGTTTTGTGATTCTACAGTTACTGAGCTTCTTTATTATCTTATATCTTATAAGCTTTTCAATCCATTTGTTTCATTCTCAGAAATAAGTTGCCTTGATTTGTTTCAGATGGACGAGTTATAATGGACTGCAGAGAGTAGCAATAATAAGAAAAAAATACTGAGTGAACTGTCTGCAGGCCTGTTGGAAAAACCCGATTTCATAGATTATGTTCAAATGGCTGGTGGACCATCTGTTACCCATAATGACCAAATTGAGATCACTATCATTCTTCACATGATTATATATAACAAAAATAAGTACTGCTTTAGACTATATGCCTCAAACCAGAGGTGGGTTCCTCCCGGTTCGGACTGGTTTGCCCGAACCGGTACTGACCCGCTGGTGACATCACGATGATGTCACGGAGCCGGTTTGGTTGGTGCCGGTCCGTGGACGCCGCCATCTTTTTTTTTTTTATGTTTTTTTTTTTTTTTTCTTTTTTTTTTTTGGGGGGGGGGGGGATTTTTTACCGGGTTTTTTTTCTTCTGCGCATGCGCAGAATCCGAGTTTCTGGCACTGCGCATGCATTGCCATCTTGTTTTTGGCTTTTTTGGGGGGATTTTTTTAAAAAAAATTGCATTGCGCATGCGCTCTCGCAAAGCGTGCGAGCCCATGCGGCACGCCCACGTAGCGTGGGAGGAAGCGAACCGGCAGAGAGGTAAGTTAGAACCCACCCCTGCCTCAAACATGTTGACAAGAGAAGGGTACAATAGTGAATACTGTAAATAAATATAGAATACCTAGTTTCTTTAGGTTTTGTATCTGTTTAATCTATTTAATATAATTTTTAATAATATTATTGAAAAAAAGATTTATGGACCAATGTTTTCGTACATGGTAACTGCAGCAAGATTATTATACACACAAAGATGAAAAGACTTGGAAATGCCTACAATGGTGAAGATGACAGAATTAGCAGAGATGGGAGAACTGACTTGTTTAATTAGAGAAAGGACAGTAATTATGTACTTGTGATTTACGAGTTTGGCAATTAGAAAGTGTACATTATGGGAAAAAGGAAATTAAGATGCAATCTTAGAGAGAAGAGATAAAATTTAAATGCATTTATAACTGCAGTAAAGACAATCAGAAGCAATTTCTTTACATTTTGTCTTCTTTTTTTTTCTGGTTCTCTTTTTTTATTCCTCTCTGATTTCTTTATTCTTTTCTCATCACTTTTACTTTTCTTTATTTTTTTTCTTTAAATATTTTTTATTCTGTAAAATGGTTTTAATAATTTTTTTTAAAGATTCATTAGAACTCCTAGGTACATAGCAGTTAATACTAGCATTTTTTTCTATGATCTATGGGAGAACCAAAATCAGTTTTCTTCTGAATCCAGCAAGACACAAAGGTGAGTTGGATTACTCCTGGAGTTTTAGATCAGGATCAGTAGTCTCTTCATACTTTTATTTGTCAAGTGCAAAAAGATCAGGTTGCCACATGAAGGTCCAATTAAACTGATTAATCGCTGCTCCAGCCTATGCCCAGAAATATTCTCAACTAATTGCTAGCACCTACTTGGAGTTAAATGAGGTCAATAGAATTCAATGGAGGTTGAACTTTGTGGCTCCATGGGGATTCTAGACTGATCCCTTTTTCAACTCCACCCCACAAGTTCTGCCAGGCCTTCTACAATTGCAGTGTTTCTCAGCCTTGGCAACTTTAAGATGTGTGGACATCAACTCCCATGGCTGTCTGATGAATTCTGGAAGTTGAAGTCTACACATCTTAAAGTTGCCACGGTTGAGAAACATTGCTGTCTTGTTCAGGTGTGAAATCCAGCAGGTTCTGACAGGTTCTGGAGAACTGGTAGCAGAAATTTTGAGTAGTTCGGAGAACCGGAAAATATCACCTCTGGCTGGCCCCAGAGTGGGGTGGGAATGGAGATTTTGCAGTATCCTTCCCCTGCCACGCCCACCAAGCCACACCCACAGAGCCGGTAGTAAAAAAAATGGATTTCACCACTGGTCTTGCTTCTGAAGTCTGATCTATACTGTATTAATAAATGTAAACAATGAGACTCTAAGACCTTAGTGGCCTCCAGTCCAAGCCTGAACTCTGTTTAGCTAAAAACTTGAAACAAAATTAGCCAGGTAGACGGCACACAACTTGGTCATCTCATCACCTCACATTTGCATTTGGTCATAAAGCCATGTGTTAGAATACAGCAATTCCAATAGCTTACTTGTACTAGATGCTTATCTATCCCTTCAGTAAACTTAAAATAGAGACAACAATAATCCAATTTTACAGACTTTTTTAAAGGATCCTTGGAGATAACATACTAAATAGAAATCCATACAGCTTTATTAAGAACATATTTCTTCTGCCTACAGGGGGGCAATCAAAATGTGGAACACCCACTTAAGCCTGTTACATTTTCAGAAATTAAATTTCATTTATTGGGTTACTATTCGAGGTTTGATGTATTTATATAATATGCTGCATGTTCTCTGAGCTTGCAGGAGTTGGCAATTGTCAAAATCCTTTCTCGTGCACATTTAAATCTTTATTTTGGGAAAGAAAAGTTCAGAGACATTCACTTCACTTCAATTTCTTGCGGAAAACAATTCTCTAAGAATTTAGAGTGGTGATTTTGAAATGTTATTTTAGAAGAATTCACTGCCAATTCACAATGTTTGGCTTAGGACTATAGCTCCTGAGGAAAGTATCATAGAAGTAGGTTGTTGTTGTTTTTTCAATTTCTTCCCCAACTAAATGCCCTTTAAAGTTGATCTTACTGACTGGGACATAAGGATCTGAAGTTCAGTTTATCTGAAGGATACTGTGGTGGGAGACTCTGTTCTAGGGGAGCTCTAGAAGAAGATTGAGAGATTCCTACACAACTTCTATGTGAAGCTAAAGAGAAGGAAGTCTGGGCTTATACATCACATCATTTACCATCGCTTGTTCCATCTAATCTACATCAGATGATCTTATATAGGATAGCAATATAAAAATTCGACTGGGATCTGTTTTAAACCAGATCTAGTGCTTTGCCCATGGAGATCTGATAATATAAAACTGTGGTGCTCACAGCATAATGGAGCATCAAATTCACCTCTGTAAGAGATCTTCATGTCCTTTGCATTTAGATAGTATATTATCAGCTAACAAAGTGATAATAGTTTATTAATATTATCTTTTATGAAAAAATTGAAATGAAAATGAAAAATATTCTATTCATCTTTATTATAAGCTGAGTGGTTCTTTTAGTTGCCAAAATTATTTGAATCAAAAGAATAATATGCTGTTATGATTTTGAGAGTAAGAAAGATTAGTTTGATGGAGATATGCCATTTTTTAAGTAAAAGGGACTAAAGCATTTTTTAAGTCCAGAATATTCAGATGATGTTCAGAAGCAGCTCAGACAGACATATCCCTAATTCAATGCACTATAGCAGCGGTTCTCAACCTGTGGGTCGCGACCCCTTTGGGGGTCAAACGACCATTTCACAGGGGTCGCCGCGTGCGTTAGCCCGCCATTTTGGTGCCACCGTCACTGCAGGGGTGAAAAGGTCCCGGTTCGGCCGTGCTGCGGGTCGCCGGACAGCTGGTAGCCTGGACGCCGCCATTTGAGTTGTTCTACCCTCTGCGCATGCGCAGAATGCTTTGCGCATGCACAGAGGGTAAAAGAACCCAAATGGCGGCGTCTGGGTGAAGTCTCCTGCTTCCACGTTATCAGCTGTCCGGCGACCCGCAGGCAAGCCCAAACCCGGAGCATTTCGCCCCTGGTGCCACGCCCCCTTTGTCACCTCATCCCGTGCGGGGAGGGGGCGGTGAGGGGGTTGCGG
>QLTV01002663.1:1740122-1757079 GCA_003457575.1 Thermophis baileyi
TATATATATATATATATATATTTGGCAAACAGTTGGCAAACAAATGTTATCTTTCAACTTCATTTTTGACTGCAATAAAAATTCTAGTCTAGCCATGTTATACTTGCAAATCATCTGCAAGTCTACAGATGAATTAAGTGTTAAGGTTCTGGAGATCTATGATTTATTGTTGAGCCTGGCCTGCCATCTTGATTGCTCATTCTTTTTCCCATTATTATGGGTAGGAAGGTGTGGCCTAAAAACTAAAGAATAACTCAATGGCTATAGAATCTCTAGTCTGAGATAATTTCAAGGATCTTTTCAAGCAAGTGACTGTCAGCTGGATAATCCATCACTTATAACATAATACAGATTTGGTGCAGGAATGTATGATCAGTAGTGAAACTGATTAATTCAAAGAGAGACTATCAGGAGAAAATACATGACAACTCCCTCATCAAGGCATCCTAAAGACAACAAATACATTAGTCTACAGCTTGTGATTGCTGTAAAATCTGTGGAATTGTATCAAAGTGTGAATATGAAGATGAGAAGTCATTCTTGTCTCACCACACCATCTCAGAGATTTTAAAAGTTAGACCTCTTCAGCTGTAACCTGGCAAAGCTCCACTATCTCCCAAGGGGAAAAAAAGGTTCACAGAAGCTTGATGCCTACATTGTGCCAACTTCACACACACAAAGGGTCCCTGTCCTACTAGATCCACCTCATTCCAAAAGCACTAAAAATGTCATATTTGTGGGGAAGGGAGACATTTTGCTCAGAAATGCCCTGAACCCTTCCAAATCTGATATATTAGAAAGTGAACAGTCCCAGCCTTATACATCTGAGAGGCTGGGGCAAGCAGAAATTAAGTGAAGTCAAGACATGTGGAAATGTGCATTGATAATGAGTCATTTTTGTTGCCCTATTGACCAAAGCAAGCCCTGAAATACAGCTACAGGCCTGTAGATTCTGGTTCCTCAGGTAATTTCACTGAATCCTCCCATCATCTGCAAATGTGCATTGCTCATCAGTCTGTCTAACCTCCTATTAGGGTTGAGACTATTGATGGTCAGGTCTTACCCTTAGGACTAATCACAAATTAGTCCACAAAATGACTAATCATGGAATCTTGATAATTCATCATTGGTAATCATCAGGATTTCCTGCAAGTTTACTTAAATTTCACATTACATTTTCCAAAAGTTTGAGGAATGAGCGGTTTTCATAGTCATCTGTACCCCAGAATAATTGCTTAAGATGCAACATACACCACTCACTCTTACAGCAAATGCACCTTCCTGCCTTGCCTGCCAAATTTATGGACTATGTTGATGTATTTTGAAAAAAGAAAAACACAAACTTTCATCCCCATGAATTGTACAATCCCCAAATTACCACCATGTTAAATATAGATTACCTTGCCTGAAGAAAGGTATGAATGATAATTTATGGAAAAGCATTTGCCACCCCTCTGTCTCTCATGCCAATGCCCCCCCTTTTTTTGTCAAGAATATCTCTGTAGATGAAGTTCATGATTATTAGCTCCAGAACTCTAACTACATGTACCAAGGATCATTTTCCTTTTTCCAGTCTCCTGGAATGGTTGCAGAAGGTACATGTTTTTACCAAATTAGATCTCAGAGGGGCTCATCATTTGACTAGCATGAAAGATGGACATGAATATTTTAACTATCCTTGTTTCAAACTATGAGAAGTTGAATATACAGTAATGTTACTTGGATTAGCACACTCTCTTTTTTCAAGAGATTTATGAATTAAGTTTTCTGGGATTTTCCAGACATGTTTTTGATTGTTTATGCTTATTTACTCATTGATTCTATGAATTCTGCCACTTGAACAATCAAGTTCAAGGGTATTTTAGAAAACCTTCCTGACTATAGCAGAGCCTTTGCTGAACTATTTGGGATTTCAGATAGACACCATTAAGGTAGAATCATCCTTTCTTGAAAAACCCCTTCCCTGACCCCTTGCAATTCCAAGGATATTCAGTGTTTGGGAAAGTTATACTTTCCCCTATTCCCAAAAGTGCTTTTTCAAGAGGCAACTGGACTTTCTGGTTTTTCTTTGAAGACGTTTTCAAAGAAAACGTCTTCAAAGAAAAACCAGAAAGTCCAGTTGCCTCTTGAAAAAGCACCTTTGGGACAACCATGACCTGGATGACTGAAAATCTCCATAGACATTTCCCCTATTCCATTAACATGCCCTTTTAAAAAGAGATTCCCCAACAAGACTTTCTTCAATGTCAATTCAAAAAAATCATTTTTTTTCTCAGCTCATCTTCATTTGTCTTCATTTCTTCATGCTTACAGACTTTGAGAACAGCCTTCTTCTTTACATTCTTTCCCAGGTAACTCATCATTGTTTGCCTAATCATTTGATTCCTGACACTGAGCTGAAAAGTTCTATTTCAGCCATTGAATTAAAGGGTGCATTGTGTGGAGCTCAGGTATTGAACCCAGGCTGTCAGCTCTCCAACTGACACGCTCAGCATCTTTTAACCCCTGAGTCATCACACACACCCTTTAAGTGAAATGCCTGATCATTAAGTGAAGCACCTGGTCATTAATCAAAGCCATTGTCCTGAATGCAACTCATGATCATGTAATTGCAGGACATTGCAGCCAGTCATAAATGTGAGCCTGTTGCCCAAATTGCAAATGCATGGCCAGAGAAGAGGAACGCCAAGTATAATTTTGCGAAACATTGTAACTTTAATTGGTTGTGTCAACTGTCATTAAGCAAGGACTACTATGGCTCACAAGCCATTCATTGTAACAAAGCTTAGGAGTTAACATACAGACAGTGCTAGCTAGCTATACCCAATAGAAGCCGAACTTTATTGCAATTAGAACCAGCAGGTACTGGCAATGAATAGCAATAGCAATAGCACTTAGACTTATATACCGCTTTACAGTGCTTTACAGCACTCTCTAAGCGGTTCACAGAGTCAGCATATTGCCCCCAACAATCTGGGTCCTCATTTTACCCACCTCGGAAGGATGGAAGGCTGAGTCAACCTTGAGCCGGTGAGATTTGAACCGCTGAACTGCTGAACAGTCAGCTGAAGTAGCCTGCAGTACTGCACTCTAACCACTGCGCCACCTCGGCTCTTACTTATGAAGTTACTTACCTATTCAAGTCTCATCCTGGAACTTTCTGTTAAGGACATGAATGGATGTCCACATTGTTAGAGAGGAACTATCTCTGCAGTGATGTCAGATTACTAAATTGAAGAGGAGGAGAAAGAAACTGGATATGGGGTATCAGACAGAAACAAGCGTTTAATATAAGCATTCTGAATTTTGAAACTCTGGAGTGAATTGAAGATGCAGAGGAAAATAGCAAAGCAGACCAAAGCTTCTTGAAGTCTCCCCCAAAACTTTTAATTTAAGGGCTACTCCAATTATCTCAATTACTTGTATTAATTTAAAAAACTTGCTAATCAAATAACTAATAGAGGGATAACTGCTATGAATGCATTTCTTGTCACTTTTACTATCTAAATCTTTAATAAATTATTGCAGTTTAAATCGGAAAGTCCCTGCTCAGACTCTGAATCAAAATCCTCACAAACAAATTGTGTTTCCATCCATCCTCACTACCTTTTGTTAATCCCCAAAACAAACAGAGCCATCCCAGTGGTGGGATTCAATTTTTTTACAATTTTGTTCTGTGGGCATAGCTTGGTGGGCATGGTGTGGCTTGGTGGGCGTGGCTTGGTGGGCGTGGCAGGGGAAGGATACTGCAAAATCTCCATTCCCTTCCCACTCCAGGGGAAGATTACTGCAAAATCCCCATTTCCTCCCGATCAGCTGCGACTCGGGAGGCAGAAAATAGATGGGGGCGGGGCCAGTCAGAGGTGGTATTTACCGGTTCTCCGAACTACTCAAAATTTCTGCTACCCGTTCTCCAGAACTGGTCAGAACCTGCTGAAACCCACCTCTGAGCCATCCAGGCACAAATCATTAAAGTGCTTCTTGACTTCTATCCCATCAGGCACCTTTTTACCAAAACATGGCAGTGGGCATAATTAAAGGGAACTGTACCCTTTTACGTTCACTCTCGGTTTATCACAGCTTTTATATACCTGCCAAATGTTTCATCTCATATGTATAAAATGTAGGAGAGGAGCAATAACCTTCAGGTCATTTGGGATATTGGATTCAAGAGAATAACCTAGTGTCATTCATGAATTACCTTTACTTCATTCAATTTTCTGGCTTTGCCCGCAAAGGCGAGCATTGCCTTCCGCTAGCTTGATGGCCATTGGGGTTTCCATGGACTTATTTACAGCTGTGGCTTGCACAATCAAGCACTATCCTTTCTTTAGCAGAAGATAAAAGATTTTCTACGATCACCCAAAGTCTATAAGTGAAGTGTAAAGTTTCAGACTACAATTTTCACACCATTAATCCCTCTCTGGAACCTTTTAAACTCCTGTCCTCAGGGATTGCCAATCATCTCCAGCAGCAACTCAGAGTAAAAGCTGAATAGCAATAAGCAGAAGTGAGATTTCTTAGCATTTCTATTCCTTCCCGTTGAGTAAATCAGGATGAGGCTCAGAAGTGTAAGGTGTTTATTTCTTTGCCATTAGCTCTAGGGACAAGCTTAAGTAAGAAAATACATAAGCTAGTCCCATTTGTTTCTCACTGTCTCCTTTCCTCTGTTTAATTCTCACTCTGTGGACTACAACTGTATATCCGTGGTATCTAGAAGAACTCTTTTTCCTGCTACTCAGTATAATAAGAGCATCACCTTCATTACCTTCTAATCTCTCCCTTTCTGTCTAAATTCAGGATGGGTATACATGTTTTTTACCCAGGGCATCAGCAAGGACACATCTATTTGTGCATCAATTTTTGGCCTTCATTCAATATTTATTGGAGAAGTTAGCTCACATTTTCCAGCTCTTCTAGGCAATGTGTCAGATTAGGGAACAATTGTAATCAGTTCTGAGCTACTTTTAAAATAAGAGAAGGACCAAGAATATATACTGCACACACCACAGCAGCCCTTTCAGTATCTCTGAAGTGGAAGCATTAAAATAAATCAACAAATAAAAGTAAAAGTGGTGACCATCCACATTGCTATTTGGAAAACAAATGTCCAACAATAACTTCCTTTCATTCTAAAACATTCACAAGAAATGTACTTGGTACACATTGGAAGATACTTTGGGGAATCAAATTCAGAGTCGATTTCTGTTTTGTTTTCATGTCTATAGTACTATGATTTCAAAAGGATAATTTGTTTGAAGTATTTACATATTACAAATGAAGGCAAATATAGGTGTCCCAGAATAATGTTGCAGGATCCAATCTGGGTCAGTCACCGGGACTAAAGGTTTAGTCTTCCGAGCTTTTGGACTTGTGCTGGAACCCATCCCCAGAGAACTTCTCTCTACCAGAATGTGTGGTGGAGATTTACATATTTATTTACAATTATTATAGCAGCCATAGGGTCTGGGCAACTTACAAATACAAAAGAATAAAAGCAGTTAAAAACATATACAGGTGGATGGACTGGACTATAGTGATTGCAACAGAACAAATCAAACCAAATCGGGACACCACAAACACATCATCTCCAGCCCTTAGACCAAAGTCAAGTCTTAAGTGCTTTTCAAAACCTCAGGAGAGAAGATGCTCTCTGTATCTCTGGGAGGTTTGCTGGTCCCTGGGTGGGTGGGGGGGCATGACAGAGAAGGCACACTCCTCAGACCTATACAATGACAATATTTAATAGTAGGGGCCTGGCCTACCCACTTTCCTGGAATGTACCAGACAGGTAGAAACAGACTTTGGTCCACCAGATATTCAGGGAATATGCAATAAAGGGCTTTATGGGTAATGATCTTCTCCTTGAATTATACCCAGAAGCCAATGCAGCTCACATAGTGACCATTATGGCTCATGCTGCAGACCAGATGGTCTTTAAGGTTGTATTGCAATAATCCAGTCAGGAAGTGACCAGATCATGAGTAACCATCTGAAGGGCTACAAAAGTCAGGATGGAAACCAGGTTCTAATGGCTTTTGAAGATGAATTGTTGGTCCAACCTGAGTATGAATAGTAAATCTAAAACAGTCTGTGCAGTTTAATCAAGACTTATGAGCATCACCTTCATTACCTTCTAATCTCTCCCTTTCTGTTTAAATTCAAGATAGGTATACATGTTTTTTTTTGCCCAGGGCATCAGCAAGAATACAACCTGAGTATGAATGGTAAACCTAAAACAGTCTGTGCAATTTACTCTAATCAAGACTTAGGAGATGTTGGATGAGATCAGGAGGATCTCATTCACTACAGGTAGTCCTCAGTTAAAAATGATAATTGGGGGCCAGAATTTCTATTACTAATTAATACCATCATATAGTGTGATATCACATTACCACATTGCTTAGTGATGGCAATCCCGGGACTCCCTATTGCCATTGTTATGCAAGATTTGTGGATGTCTATGGAAATTCTCAGTCATCCAGGTCATGGTTGTCCCAAAGGTGCTTTTTTCAAGAGACAACTGGACTTTCTGGTTTTTCTTTGAAGACGTTTTGCTTCTCATCCAAGAAGCTTCTTCAGCTCCGAGGTTGAAGTAGCTTCTTGGATGAGAAGCAAAATGACTTCAAAGGGGAAAAAAAGCACCTTTGGGACAAGATTTGTGGATGTTTAAATAAATCAGAGGGGGCTTGCAAGCAGGCTGACAGGCAGGTAAGGAGAAGCACATGAGGATGGCAGGGCCAAGGTTGGCCGCTGCCAGAAGGCAAGGGTGCAAGCAGCTTACTAGAGCAAGTTGTGACCTTCTCTGCAGGCTTCCCATTGATTTTGCTTGTGGGAAGCTGGCAGAGAAGGTCACAAATGATGATCAAATGATGACTGTGAGATTTGCATCATAAGTGTAAGACAGTTTCCAAGCACCCAGATTGCAATCATGTAATCGGGGTGTGATGTGGTGGCTGGAACTTTGAGGGCCAGCCATAAGTGCCCTTTTTCAGTGCTGTAATAGCTTTGAATGGTCACCGAATGAATGACCAGTAAGCAAGACTATCTGTGAAGTGTTTGAAGACATGATTTGGAGAAGAAATGTTGAAGAAAGGTAACATGAGATGAAAATTTTGGCAACCCAAGCTCTGAAGATTTAAATAAAGGAGACCAAAGGTTTACCTACCATAGGACCACCAGCCAATCACCTGGCATTACAGAGGTGCAGAGAATGCAACATGCTTCATACAGATTCTGCTCATAGGGCAGATCCAAGACATGTTGCTGTATCAAATGGAACCGTAAATGATGCCCTTGTCCTAGTCAAGATACAAAACACCCATGCCATTTTGGTACCTGGCAAAGAAGTCTGAAAACTTACAGTGTCCCTGCAACAGAACAATTCTATTATAAATATAACCAATTATAGTGCATGCAATAATTTAGGGCGTGACAAATTTTTCAGCTTTCAATTTTTAAACATTAAGGATGCTCAAAAGTTGTGACATGTCTTGGGGATTGTAAAGATATTTTGGTTACTTTAATATAATTTTGATGTGTTTGGTAAGTAACTACATAAATATCATAACTTTTTCTTTGTTTCATTTATAGCATGCCTGTATCAGCTGCCTGTTAATTCTAAATCTTCCTTTTAAATATCTTAACTAACCAGTCTCTATGTTTGCAAACATAAACAAAATTAAACAAACATAAACAAAATGCCTGGAATACATTACCCGACTCTGCAGTTTCTTCCCCAACCCCCACAACTTTAACCTTAGACTGTCCACCGTCGACCTCACCCCATTCCTAAGAGGTCTGTAAAGGGCGTGCATAAGCGTACCAGCGTGCCTACCGTCCCTGTCCTAAGGTACCCATATATTTGTAAAATTTCTTGTACTCATAACCATGCTTGTACTTATATATTCACAAACATGTTTATACTCTGTTTATACTTTGTTCGTAATCATATATATGCTTGACAAACAAATAAATAAATAAATAAAATAAAATAAATAAACAAAATTGTAAAATGAGAAATGAACAATTTTCTTTGTTACCCGAAAACAAAACAAATAAACAAAACCCTCCTGTTTTGTTTTTCCAAAGTAGCTTTTTTTTTGGGGGGGGGGGAATGTTTTGCATGAAGGATTTTGCTCTCTAATCCTCTCACTCATTTTCTTTCTTCACCCTTTCTAAAGTTGTCCATGTTTTATAATAGCAAAATTCATCTTCAATTTAATGTGCATCTTCAATTTAATGCGTTTGTGGATTTGTCAGCTTTATCTGTGTGGGGAACACCAGCTTATATATTCACACCATTCCTGTAATGTTACACAAAATACATATGAGAAGAAGCAGAATCAATAGCTCATTGGCGAAGCAAAGGCAAGAAGAGGTAGTACACTTTAATGTTGGCCTGGTTGATAATGATTCCCTCATGATGGAAATCAATGGATTCAGTAAATACATACACTTGTGTAAAATTGAAGAGATGAGTAGCTTAGTTATTCAAGGGCCTATAGTGATCTGATGGCCTCCGGCAAAGATGTGTACTAATCAGCACAAAGCACATCTTTGCTCAGCCTTTTACTCCTAAATTCTGAAAACAGATGACTATCTTCACCCTAACCCCTCCCCGCAAACTCCATTTCAAATTCTATTAGTAAAAAGTTGAGATGTAACTTACAATTTCAAATACTATTCACCTCACTGTTTGAAACCTTCAGCACTTCACCTCAAATAGATGTGAGGAAGATACTGTTTTAATCCAAAGGCCAAGGTTTACTCTAAGTTACACAACAAATAAGAAAATCTGCACTTTTATAAGTTTTGCCTATATTTTGAAGGGTCTATATGATGTTATTTTTAAAAAGTACAGGTAGTTCTTGACTTACAACAGTTCATTTAGTGACCATTCAAAGTTACAATGGCACTGAAAAATGTGACTTATGACCATTTTTCAGAGTTACAACCTTAGTAACCTCCCCATGATCATGTAATCAAAATTCAAATGCTTGGCAACTGGTTCATATTTATGGCCGTTGCTGTGTCCAAAGATCATGTGATCCCCTTTCGTGACCTTCTCACAACCAAAGTCAATGGGGAAGCCAGATTCACTTACTCACTCACTAACAACTATGGCAAGAAAGGTCATAAAATGGGGTAAAAATTCACTTAACAAATGTCTCACTTACCAACAGAAATTTTGGGTTCAATTGTGGTCATAAGTTGAGGACTACCTGTATTTCATATTGTCCAATAAATTGAACATTTCATATTATAAAGTGCTTCTGTTAATTTGCAATATTAAAAGTCAAGGAGAATAATCATTTCTCTATTTCCCAAATAAATATTTACTGAGCAGTACAAAAGGAATTAAAATTAAAAATAAACCTGAAAAAGAGCCAGGTTATGTTTAATAAATTCACTAAAGAAATGTTAAATGTGATTGGCAGGCATTCAACAAGCTAAGTGTAATTTTCAAGAACAACCTCCTCCTATGCCTGAAGAGAAAAGTTTTCAATCAGTGTGTGCTACCTGCTCTAACATATACCAGTGAAACATGGACACTAACTTCACACTCGACACAAAAACTACGACTGGTGCAATGGAAAGATACATGCTCGGCTTTACAAGACAAGATAGAAAGACCCGCATATGGATTAGAGAACAAAACAAATGTACAAACAAACAAACAAACAAACAAACAAATCATGAAGAGAACACAAGAATTGATATGGAAATGGGCTGGTCACATAGCAAGAAGAAATGATGGCAGGTGGACCAAGGCAGTCATAGAATGGATCCCACTTGATAAAAAGTGTCCACAAAAGAGATCTAAAACAAGATGGATCGACAACATCAGCAAGTACTGTGAGCCCAATTGGCAAAAGAAAGCTCAGGACCATATTGGTTGGAAAGATGTGGAAGAGGCCTTCATTCTGCAGTGGATAGACAATGGCTAAGATGATGATGAAGAAGAAGAAGAAGAAGAAGAAGAAGAAGAAGAAGAAGAAGAAGAAGAAGAAGAAGAAGAAGAAGAAGAAGAAGAAGAAGAAGAAGAAGAAGAAGAAGAAGAAGAAGAAGAAGAAGAAGAACTGCATTCCCTCTGCCAACTAGACAAGTGATTCTTATATTCCTGCCAGTTGTAAAGTAATACAGTGAAAGAGGACTTGGTAATTGGCCTTCTAATGCATACATTTATTGAGCTGAAGAAAATCCTTCCCATTGGATTTTGAAAGGGAATTTGAAAGGGATTTCTTTAGACAATGAGTGCAAAAACTTTCAGAGTGGTAATTGTATCTGGATTTTAAATATGTTATTTAGGCCACACGTCCCAACAGAGGTGGAGGCAAGAGAACATTTTATGATAAGCCAAGGCAAAAAGTTAATTTGATTTCATAAAAACAACTATAATTAAATTCACACACATACACAGTATTTGGCATCTTCCTCATCTATTAAATGCATACTTTGATGGAAACTTTTAGACAGGCTTTTGAAGGTTTACTCAATGTGGCCCCATACAGCTCCGACTTCAATAAAAAAAATGGGTCATGGAAGGCAAATGGGAGAGGCAGTAGAGGCCTTGCTACTTGTGTCCACATCTCCTTTGGTGGCTGTTAAGGCAGAAAGGGAGGAATCCAAGTTCTTCATTTCAGTTGGAAAAATTCAAAGAAACTGTAGAAAGTTAGCATCCACCCTTTTTAGAAGAATAAAATATTTTAGGAAATATTAAAAAGGCAGAATATTATATTTTCCCTAAAGGAGAAACATGTTTCTAAAGACAGAAACTCAGAGCCTCAGCTCTCTGCTCCAAGTAGAAACTAAGGGGCCAACTTTTAGAAATGCAGATTTGGTAATCCATTCAAGACAGGATATTCAAGACAGGATAGTGTAAAGTTTGGAGACCCTTGACTTCGAAGGACAAAAGGGGCACTCAGCAAATCTGCAGATGACAAAGATCCAGGGAGGGGGACATTCTACCATCAGAGAAGAAAGAACAAAGGGAACTTGATAGGTCTAAATCCTGGCTCCTACACAACAATATAGAATTCAGTGGTGAGGCAGCCAAGATTGTGGAGTCAGATTGGAAAACCTGAAACAAACAAAGAACACTTTGCTAAATGCTATGCTAAGTATGCTAACACATACGAAGAACAGTTACAGGAACTGGGTATGTCTAGTTTAATGAAAAGAAGGACTAGGGGTGACGTGATAGCAGTGTTCCAATATCTCAGGGGTTGCCACAAAGAAGAGGGGGTCAACCTATTCTCCAAAGAACCTGAAGACAGAACAAGAAGCCAAGGATGGAAACTAATCAAGGAAAGAAGCAACCTACAACTAAGGAGAAATTCCCTGACAGTTAGAACAATTAATCAGTGGAACCACTTGACTCCAGAAGCTCCATCATGGAGGCTTTTAAGAAGAGACGGTACAACTATTTGTCTGAAATGATATAGGGTCTCCTGCTTGAGCAGGGGGTTGGACTAGAAGACCTCCAAGGTCCCTTCCAACTCTATTATTCTATGTTCTGAACAAAGGTAGGATTAGCCCTCAGCCACAATAGGAATTGCCCAACAAACTCCTTCATTGCGTCAGCACACTTCAACCAAACTTAACTCACACAACCTACAAAGTTACCCCTACAACAGTCAATAGAATACATGCTCTTGCACAGGAACATGAAGCTCAAGGGCAAGGCCCAAGAGAAGGTATAAATAACCCTCATTCTCAACTTCATGTGGTCAGCTACCCAGAATCACACATGCTTAGTGGTTCTGCTTCATCAATAAATAGACCCTCTTTCCAATCAGCCTCCAGCCTCCATTTTGTCTCCAGGGTCTTTCTCCCAGCTTGGAACTGAACCAGATGGATATTTCTTCCAACAAAACTAATGATAATCAGAATAGCAGCTTTAGTTTTTGAATAAATATACATTTGCTAACATATGCATGTCTTTCAAAAGTCATAGGCAAACTTATTTTTAAATTGCAAAATGAAATAGGCTCTATTAGTTATAATAAATAATTTACCAGATTTACATAGAGTGGGCTTAGATCGACTTAAATTATTTGGTCATCTGTTTTCTGATGATCAATGCCTATACAAATTGTTTTCTGGCCTTGCTACCTAAAACACTCTAAAGGGGAGGGTATAGTATTTGACAACAACCCCCAAATAATTCCTCTAGTAAAGGTTTATTTAATTTTCCTCTCTAAAGATGCTCACATGGAGATCTAAAAGGTTCTAAAAACTCATGGCATAGAGCAGTGCATTCATACATGAATTGTGGGATCCTTAGTATTTTTTGAACTTGGTTGTTTTCTTGCAGACAGTTCATTACCAAACTTGGTAACATCATCAGTGCTAATAGGGAGCACTGTCAGTGGTGGAAGGGAGTGAGGATCTTTGGAAGGTCAAAGAAAACAACCAAGCTCAAAGAGCACCAAGGACTCAACAGTTCAACACTGAGCTACAAATATTCTCTTCTATAAATTCATAGGCATTTATAGTTAGCTTATCCTCTCTTTCAACTGCAACTTTCTACTATAGAAAGTTAAAGAATACTTTGGAGCAGGGCTGTCAAACTTGCAGCTCACGGGCTGGATGTGTCACGCGCTGGCCATGCCCATGCCTGGTTTAGCGAAGGGGGGAAAAGTCACTATATGTCACATGATGACGCCATGACGATGCAAGTTTGACACCCCTGTTTTAAAGTAATCTTCTACATAGTTCAGAGAAAGCTAAAAGTAGAGCTCTGAGTTCAACCTGGGGACCGTTGCCCATGAAATTAAAAAGTTTTAAATTTTAACATCTTGAGTTTAAAATGTCTAAGAATAAATTATTTGGCCTCTGTCTGAAAAGTTGGATATGCTGCCGAAGTATGAGTAATTATATTGTTTGGATATGCACCCAATTTTTGCATACCAGGTTTTCTCCTTTATTTAAAGCTTGTATAATCAGAAAAACCCAAAGGAAATTGAAATTTTTTAGAAATCTGTACATATCAAGATGGATACAAGGCTTGGGACTTATTTGGTTCAGCAATACCAAAGAAGAAATGTAGATTGAGGCAAAAGACAAGAAGAGAATAGCAATCAGTTGGAGAATCAGTTTATCTTTATTTATAGGAAAGTCTTTTTTTCAATTCTGAAGAGATCTATTAGCATTACAGGGTAGTCTTACAAACCTTATATTATAGAAATGACTTATTAGAGAATAATGGAAGATTACAGTCACAGTTGTATTCCTAGGCTAGCTATACTTTCCCACTAACAGGACCGATGTCTCAGTGCAAGACTTAACGATACCTATTTGATAAGTCACGACTGTCATCAACCTGAATGATAAGTTATTACCAGATTGAAATATTGGTTACAGAAAGACTTGTGTGTATAAAAAGATCAACCTTATCCTGCTCATTCCCAGTTCCCCCTCACAAAGAATATGGAACAATCTTTTTTTCATTTTAATGGTAATAATGTTCAGTTTACATTGAAATCAAATTGTACTTCAGAAAGCTATGGGTAAAGGATTTAATGTGAGAATGATGAAACTAAGAAAGGAAATACCCTCATAAAATTGCTTCTTGATAGAGATAACTTTCTGTTTATTCAGGTCTAGCTATTTCAGTAGAATGTCATGGTCCCAGAGAATTCCACATCCATCATGAGGTAATAGCATTTAATCTTTGGAAAACCCTTTCAGGTTTTGCATACTAATTTTCTAATTGAAGCCTTAGAGCATGTCTGAGACTACTCAATGAGTTTATGACAATATCAACATTTGAACTGGGCATTTTCATATTCATTATTCAATCTGATTGCAACTGCCCAATAGTATGCTTGGTAGCAATCTACAGACTAAGTTACTGTGTACCATGGATGTTACAGCAAATGGTGGCTGTTTGAGAAGCTTTCACTATAGTAGGATTAAAGAGGCAATTTGCTCAGTGTGCCTGGCTAAAGGATTTAAACCAACCCGGACATTATTTCTACAGGTGATTGACCATAGCATCCTCTGCCATTTGAGTCTGGGCAGAAGAAAAGACCCTTCTCTATCTGTATGAGGATCCCATGTAGTTGATAATAGGTCAGAGAAGGTTCACAACTCCCTTCATGTGGATAAAGGATGGAGATTCAAGGAATGGAGTAGGCGTTCCATTTTCTACCTCCTGCAAATATTGCCCAAAGGTGGACATCATGTTTGATTTCAAGTTCCCACATTTATTTTTGTCAGGTATCAGTTTATAAAATATATATTATTATATCATGGTGCCTAAAATCCATACTCTAACCCTCTCTAATCTCCAAACGTTAATATTTTATGCCTACCAATTTTTCTGATGTCTACAGGAGAAGATGATGAATTCAGATCACTTTTAAGTCCATACTTAAATATTAAGTATGATTAAATTAAAGAAATATGAACTTTCCGCTGCAATGAGGTTAACCTTAAAAAGTATACTGGCCTGAAACTTTGGCTTTTAATTTTTTAGCATCTTTAGGGGATGGAATGAGGAATTATTACAAAATGGGGCTGGGGCTGGGGGCGTGGGTGAAAGCAGCAGGCCTCAATGGCTATTTGGCACATTTTCATCTACGCTACACTGCTTGAATTATGCTGTGTCATGCTTTAAGGTCATGGCTACTTTAAGACCATGAGAAAACCAAGAGCGGAATGATATTTGCATTTCTCCCCAACTGATCTTATTAAAAATGTAACTACTTTCCCTTGAGCATATTGAAGTCAATGACTTGCTAAAGGTGTGTATGAGAAAGAAAATGACTTTGGGGATTAAAATTTAACTGATTAGTTCTGTTAATTGAATGACAACCATAGATTCATACGAGCCATGCTTTGGAAGAAGCCCTCCATGTAGATAAAGGCAATGATCCCTTTACTCTCCTAAAAATTTTTTTAAAAAAATTCTCTTCCTTAGCTTGATTCCTGAGCCCTGGTGGCACAGTGGTTAGAATGCAGTAAGGCAGCTAACTCTGCCCATAGTCTGGAGTTTGATCCTGTCGGGCTGAAAATTGACTCAGCCTTCCATCCTTCCAAGGTCAGTAAAATGAATACCCAGATTGTTGGGGGCAATATGCTGACTTTGTAAACCACTCAGAGAGTGTTGCAAAGCACTCTGAAGCAGTATATAAGTCTAAGTGCTATTGCTATTGCTATTCAACCAATAGATTTTGAATTGACACCACAGCCTCATTGCCTTTCAGATATTACTGCCCCTACCACTTCAAGAAGTTGAGAAAGATGCCTCCTTCTTTCACACATTTTTGATTGGGCTGCAAAAGTGGCATTGCATACTTTATTAGCATTAGATCCTCCCATGCTACATAGCATATCTGATAGCAAAGGATCTCCAGTATTTTCGGTTTTGGGGTGAGTACATTAGCCACTTCCCCTATGATGTTTGCATACTTCGGTCATGGCTAAAATAGTATAATGTCATTATAAATCAATCCAAATCATTGTGAAATGTGCTATGTCAAATCAATAGGATATACATAGCAGCAACAGGAGGTATAAGCCACACTTCTTTCCTAACTTTTACTTTAAGAAAACAACAGTGTTCTTTTTTGCTTATATTTCTTTTTAGAAAAATCAAGTATATGGAAGTATATGTGGGGGGGATTTGAGCTACAAAGTTATCATTAGAAAAGCACCTGAATAACTTGCACGTGAACTGCAACCAGAAGTGCAACAATACTTAAAATAATAAAAGAAAAAGTAACCCAAAAAGTAATATTGTTCACTGAAATTGCCTCCTTCTGAGAATTAAGTTATGCTTAAAAAAAAGGTAGTTCTTTGAAAGACAAAGACAATTCTTCATGTACCTCACTGCCTATTTAATAGGTAACTTGGAAGCAATTAGCATAGCACTGATGATTTTGCAGAAGAATAAAGGGTTCAGCAATAATAAGTAATGGGGAAAAAAAACTATGTATAGCTCTCATTGTTCTTTCCAAAGACATGCCAATTCTGTGAGTTGTCCATTATTATGTAAGAAAAGACTTTTTACTCTTTTCTCCTCTTTTCCTCAAATATAAACCCCAGGAGTATTCTGATTATTAAAAGCTTAGACAGGCCGGGTTTTGGAGAATCTTTTGACCATGTGTGCCTCCTTTCATTCTGGTTTTCATGTTTGAAATTAAATAAAGATACCTGAATACCCACTGGATGCAAAAAAAAACCCACTGATGTGAGGCAATATGAGGAAAGTACAGATCTGTAATGCCATTTTTTAAAATCTTATCCTGAGGTTGCATTTCCTAAAAAAAAAAAAAAAATCTAGAAGAAAAAGATTGGTAAAAATAAGGGACTGTCAAGCCCCGACTGGCTTGCCAAACCTGGGGGGAAGAGGGGAAACGGCTGCGGGAACAGTGTGGGTCCGGCGGATGGTGCCCCAGTTTCTCCCATGATGAGGCTGACGGCTGCCTGCTCCTCCATACCAGCTGACCGGTGCTGGATGCGACGCGGCTGCATGCCTTTGTCTAACGACAGCTGACTGGCACTGATTGCGAAGCAGCCGGCACAGCTGACTGGTGCCAATTGCAAGGAAGCTAGTAACCGGGAAGAACCCGAAAGGAGGACTGAGAGACTCCGGAAGCGGGCTACATGGGTGGGGCTGGCCCATGGGCATGACTATGGCTATTTACAGTGCTGGTAGGCGGTGTTGCGGAGATAAATAATTAGAGGTGAAATGAATCTTGTTTCCCTGCTCTCAATTCTCAATAATAAGACCGGAGTCCAGGAAAGAATAAAAGTAATATATTTCATAACAAAAATAAGAACACCTAAGTCTGTGTCTACATGGTGAAGAACAAAGAGAACCAAGGAAAGATTAACACATGCGCAGTACAGGTATCACATGAGAACTTCATATCAGTATACAGTGTCATTTCAGAATAAGAGTCCTGCTGACAAATTAAAATGAACGTAGTGACAAACCCCTTCT
>QLTV01002663.1:1758313-1798735 GCA_003457575.1 Thermophis baileyi
TTTATTTTAATCCAGTGCTGTCAAACTCCTGGCCCACGGGCCGGATGCATCACGTGCTGGCCACGCCCACGTCGCCCAGTGACGACGTGAGTTTGACACCCCTGGTCTAATGTTGCGGAGAAAAAGAATTAGAGGTGAAATGAATCTTGTTTCCCTGCTCTCAATTCTCAATAATAAGACCGGAGTCCAGGAAAGAATAAAAGTAATATATTTCATAACAAAAATAAGAACACCTAAGTCTGTGTCTACATGGTGAAGAACAAAGAGAACCAAGGAAAGATTAACACATGCGCAGTACAGGTATCACATGAGAACTTCATATCAGTATACAGTGTCATTTCAGAATAAGAGTCCTGCTGACAAATTAAAATGAACGTAGTGACAGGCGGTAGCTCCCAGCACCGACTGCATCTACTAGGACTCATTCGTGCCAGACCTCGGTCTCAGTAAACCTGTATCAGCTTGTTTGTTTCTGTGTTTCCTTGGCTGGGCTACGGACATGTGAGAGGGACATTCAGAGGCTTAAATAAAGGCTGAGGCCTAGGACTAATGTCTGAATGTTGAGAAAACTGCTGTAAATTCTTAAGGACAGAAATGGAGTATTACAATTATCTAAGTAGAACAGGACATGGGAGTATATTCATCACCTCCAATCCTTTTTGTGAACTCCTATTTCTTTTCTTCAGCTTCCACTTGTTCTTAGAATTAAATTTAGTGGTTCCAAGACTGAATAAAGTGGGAAAGGGTAGAAGATCAGAAAGAAAAAAAATGTGGCTGTTTAGGGGCCAATAACTATGACTCATTCTCATGGGGCTGTTGTATAAATTAGAGCACATATATGTTGATCTCATAGGCTGGGATATAAGTACTGTCCTCTAAAGTAATTAATTCCATTTGAGTTCATAACTAAAAGGAGAAGATCAGAGCACAGCTTGTACCATAGTTTTTATTTTTCTACTTATTTATCATCAATATAGAAGTGGTAAGCTAGAAAAAGTGGGATAGATAGCATTACCACCAGATGGATTAGTAACTGGCTAACAAACCATACTCAACGAGTCGTCCTTAATGGTATTACATCTACTTGGAGGGAAGTAAGCAGTGGGTTCTGTCTTAGGCCCAGTACTCTTTAATATCTTCATAAATGACTTAGATGAGGGAATAGAAGGGGAACTCATCAAATTTGCAGATGACACTAAGCTGGCAGGAATAGCCAACACCCTAGATGATAGGCTCAAGATCCAGATGGAATCTCGACAGACTTGAACATAGGGCCTTATCTAACAAAATGAAATTCAACATAAAAAAAGGTAAAGTCTTACACTTAGGCAAGAAAAACTAAAACTATACGTACAGATTAGGTGAAAACTGACTTAATAGCAGCAACTGTGAGAGGGCTCTTGGAGTCCTAGTGGACAATCAATTAAATATGAGCTGTCAGTGTGCTGCTGCAGCCAAAAAACCCAATGCAATCCTAAATTGCATTAACAGAGGGATTGAATCAAGATCATGTGAGGTAATAGTACCACTCTATAAAGTCTTAGTGAGGCCACACCTATAATACTGCATCCAGTTTTGGTCACCACACTATTAAAAAGATGTTGAGACTCTAAAACGAGTGCAGAGAAGAGCAACAAAGTTGATTAGGGGCCTGGAGTTTAAAACATATGAAGAACGGTTACAAGAACTGGACATGTCTAGTCTAGTGAAGAGAAGGGCCAGGAGTGATATGATAGTAGTGTTCCAATATTTGAGGGGCTGTCACAGAGAAGAGGGAGATAATCTATTTTCCAAGCTACCTGAAGGCCAGACAAGGAACAATGGATGAAAACTGATCAAGGAGAGATTCAACCTAGAAATAAGGAGTAAACTTTTTGACAGTGAGAACAATCAACCAATGGAACAGCTTGTCTTCAGAAGTTGTGGGTGCTTCATCACTGGAGGCTTTCAAGAAGAGCCTGGACAGCCAATTGTCAGAAATGGTATAGAGTCTCCTGCATGAGCAGGGGGTTGGATTATTCTATTCTATTCTATTCTATTCTATTCTATTCTATTCTATTTATTAAGATAACTACTTCAGTTTTATCTTTTTCCTCCCCCAAATATATATCCCCTTCCCCCATCTTTATCATTTTTTTATCAGCACTTCAATTTTCATGCCCTATGACAACTTCTTGTGATTTCCATCATAATTCTTTCCTTAATTTAGCAAACTTACAGTATGTTTGCTTTCTCCAATCTCTGCATTCAGGTTTTTCAACGAAGTCCCCAAGCCATGTGCTAAAGATCAGGTATGTTATATGTGCATAAAATAAAATCTTGCGGACTTGCATGGTTAGTTGTACTCTTACGTTTTGGTCTTTGGAGTATTTGCCCCCACCTCCCCGCCCCTTGACTGAAATGCTGTGACTGTTCTCTATTGGGAAGTAGTTCCTTGTTCCAAAATCTGCCTGCGTTGAGTACCTATGCAAGTTTGCACAAGCACCTGAATGCAGAATGCACAGTACCAGATGAAATGTTAAGCATGAGCCTTTGATCTGCTCCTTGGCTTAGATGTTAATGAGGGTGCCTGTCCTTATCTTCATCAGGAAAGATTGAGTAGAATGCCTAAGCAGCAGCCTGCTGTGTAAACACAGACAAGCAGATGGCACAGAACACTATATTCAATGGTTGTGCAGAAGAGGCTGCTTGACAAGAATGGCTTCACTGAGTCCATGATCGTTTCATTGCGCCATTTGTAAGCAGCTCACCAATATTTTATTAAGTTTTAATTGTCTCCTTTATTTATTTGCTTCCTCGCTAATATGGCTCTGCCCCTTTTACTCCATTCATTCTAAATGAATTACGCTTTTTCCTGCCTGTTAGGGATTTGCTTAATATTTCATTCATAGGTAATATACCCATCTATAAATATACCCAAGGAGGAAATTTATCCATTTATCTAAGCATTAATGACATCTGCTTGGAACAGACAGGTTCATAAGTAGAGCAGCTTCTGTCTCAGGAATACATGGGAAGATCTTAATAGTTGCTTGTAAAAAAAAGAATTATTGTTACTACTGCGGTCACAAAGTCAGACAAAATTGTTTATAAATAGCTGGTTCTATGGAGTGTGATTGCATTAAATGATACAAAGCTGTTCATGTTCTGATGCAATTGCTCATCTATATACTATAAAGCTGAATCAGAAAATAAATGTGTGCAGTGAGGATGAGAAACCCTATAAATCGGTCAGTACATTTTCATTTAGATTTCCTCCTCTTAATTCGGGTGGCTTGCAAGGCAGAAAAGGCATGTAGAACAGTGGTGAAATCTAAAATTTTTTCCTATGGGTTCTGTGGGCGTGGCTTGGTGGGCGTGGCTTGGTGGGTGTGGCTTGGTGGGCGTGGCTTGGTGGTCATGTGACCAGGTGGGCATGGCCAACGTAAAATGTGGTGAAACTCACTTAACAATGCTCTTGCTTAGCAACCAAAATTTTGGGCTCAATCGTGGTCATAAGTTCTCTCTCTTCCTCCCTTCCTTCCTTCCTTCCTTCCTTCCTTCCTTCCTTCCTTCCTTCCTTCCTTCCTTCCTTCTTTCCTTCCTTTCCTTCCTCTTTCTTTCTTTCTCTTTCTTCTTCCTTCCTTCCTTCCTTCCTTCCTTCCTTCCTTCCTTCCTTCCTTCTCTTTCTTTCTCTCTTTCTCTCGGCGGCAGGAGAAGGAAGAAAGTGCTCTGGGAGGGCGGGCGGCCCAGCCCAGCAGTGGCGCATCCCCTGTCATGTGCTGGATGCGGGGAGCGGGACCCAATGCAGAGGGGAAGGCAAGTGGGCGGCAGTCAGCCAAAGGCCCCGCGGAAGCCGAGCGCGCCAGGCCCAAAAGGCAAGTGAGCCTCGCCATGTCCCTCCAAAGCAGCTCCTCGGATGAGCGCAGCGGGTCTTCCCCCCCCCCAACCGGCAGTGTCGGCCTTACCTTCTAGATCCTCCACCCAGCGTATTTGGTAAGCCTGCCTCACCTACTCCATTTCCCGCAGGCCACAGCCCTGCCATGCTTGGTGGAGCTGCTGCTGCTGCTCTGGGGCTGAGAGCGGCAGTGGCAGTGGTGGTCCGGGATGGCAAGCGGATGTCCCAGGGCTGCTGCACATGCGCATCGCATGTGCAACCCAGGGATATCCGCTTGCCATCCCAGACCGCCGCCACCGCTCACAGCCCCAGAGCAGCAGCGGACAGCCCTTGGTGGAGCTGCTGCTGCTGCTCTGGGGCTGAGAGTGGCGGCAGCGGCGGCGGTCTGGGACGGCAAGCGGATGTCCCAGGGTTTCACATGCCATGCGCATGTGCAGCAGCCCCGGGATATTTGCTTGCCGTCCCGGACCGCCGCCCCTCTCAGCCCCATAGCAGCAGCAGCTGCGTCTCCACCAAGGGCCGTCCGCCTACCCACTGGCTGGGCCAGGCTGGACGCCAACCTTGGAAGGCAAGCAGGTGTGGGGGACCACCGGGAAGGCTGCTAGCTCCCTTCCCCATGGCTGGCCAGGCCCAACATGCTTGCCTGCCTTCCACACGGCCTTCCGCTTGTCTGCCTTCGCAAGCTGGCCACAGGGACACCGGGAAGGCCGCGTGGAAGGCAGGCAAGCATGTCGGGGCTGCAGGCCGTGGGGAATGGAGTAGGGAAGGCAGGCTGGGACGGTGGGGGGGGGCAGGGGCAGCTAGGTAGGCCGTGACTTCGCAGGCTTACCTGGCAGGCAGATCAGGGGCGCAGCGCTTCAGGCAAGCAAGCTGCAGAGCAGAGACTGGGCGGGGCAGGGTGAGCGAGCGGCGACTGGGGGACCAGTTCGGGGGCGTGGCCAGCCAGCCGTCACTACGGGTTTGGCGAACCAGGCCACATGTCCGCTAACGGTTTTCTTCAACCGGTCCGAACCGGTAGCATTTCACCCCTGATGTAGAGTTAATTAAGATGCTGGCAGTCAGAAGGCTATGACAATGAAATGTGTTACAGTTTAGTCTATCTAATTAAAAGTAGAGCAAGACACGGAATCATTAGTCAAAGTCACCATCACATAAAAATAACATTAAGTGTAACACAGTGCTTCATGTTATGATGGCGTTGTGAAAGGTAAAAGATTACTGGCTTTTTTTTAAATATAAGTGATCTTAAATTGGACTTTATTTTAACTAGAAATAAATTAGATGGAGTTGTCACTGTCTATTAAATAATTCTGAGTGATAGGGTGCTTTCTATGAAAACCATATGTAAATACTGTACATACATATGGTTGGTTGGTTTTAAGCTTTGGGTGACTTAAAGCAAGGAGTGGGGGACCCCAGTCAAAGAAATATTATTGTGCTGGGAGTTAAAGTTCATTATGTGGAAAGTCACTTGGTGATACCTTTGACTGTCTGAACTAAATGAATGAATTCCTAACGCTTGGAAATAAGTATATGAGAAATTATTCAAAATGTATGTTGTAAATCTCTTTTTTGAAATTCTGCTTTCTTCAGAATCCCTGTTATTCACTGATTTGCAAATATGGAAGAAAAAAAATATTTGCAAGACTCAGCTGCTCTTTACTTTCCACTTCTCTCTTACTCATCTTCTTTATCTTTCAGCTAGATCATACTAAAGTAATGTAACTAAATACATCTCTATTCATTGAAGCCCCTTCGATAGAAGGGTCATGTCACTTATAATGGGGCTTTTCTTTCTTAACACAAACATACAGTACAAATGGGTAATATCTTAATTTACAGATTGATAGCCTACCCTGTAGTTCCAGAGAAAGCTGGTATACTGTTTATTTATTATCATCTATAAAGCCCTACATGGCACAGGGCTAGGTTATTTGTGGGACTGACTGCCTACAGTGTCTCTTCAGACTCCACCAGCAGGGTGAGCATGGTGAGCAGGTGCCACCTATTAGGGAATATCATTTTGTGGGCTTGATTCTCTGTCACGGTCTGTGGTCTATAGATAAGCATCCACTTGGGGACCCAAGGGAGGGACCCCAACAATGTTGGCCTTTTATAAGACATCAAAGACTTGGTTGTTCCCTCAGGGCCAACAGGTCAAGTGAGCCTATCTGGTTGATTGGTTTGTTTGTTTGATTTATTTAATTCAAGGCCTTGAACTAGAAGTAGAATGAGTGTGCATGTATGTATGTGTGTGTGTTCACCTTGTTTGCCTGGTTATTATTTTCTATTTTTGCTTGATTAAATTCTCTGATTACTGCCTAGAGTCTCTGTTATGAGATGGGCAGCTATACAAATTATTTAAATACATATAAATAAATAAAATCAATATATAAACACATCAGAAAAGATAAAATCTGATTTGCGGTTGGCTACCTTTTACTTTGATTCAAATCATTTTGGCTAAATGTTCATCTTTATGAAAAATAATATGTTGTAAATTGCCCAGAAAACAGCAAAATCCTAAAGATATAGCAGACAATTCTGTTAAAGAAACAAAATGGATTGTAATAAGGGATGAAATGCAGCCGTCTTCCCTACCGGCTCAGAAGTTCACACGTGTGCAGTCATCACATCGCAGTTTTGACCCTCTGCGCATGTGCAGAGGGTTAAAACCGGGACGTGACCGACGTCCGGGCGGGTGGGTGGAGCCTCACGCCGCTGCCGCTACCGCCTCGCCAAACCTCACGCCGCCACCGCTACCGGCCCACACGAGCTGGATAGAGCTGGCAGCATTTCACCTCTGATTTTAATCCATTAAAATATGTGTAGTAATAAGTATTTTAATCTTTAAAATCTCACAGATTTATAGGTTGTTTTGCTGAAAAAGGCTAGCAACATTCCCCTCGGGAATATATTTTAATAAGATGAGGCAGGGGTGGGTTCCTACTTACCTTGCTGCCAGTTCGCTCCCTCCTGCGCCTCGTGTGCGTGCCTCATGGGCGCGCATGCACCTCGTGCGCGTGCGCATGCGCAGTAAGAAAAAATCCCCAAAAAATAAAAAAAAATTAAAAAAAGATTGCGACCGCATGCACAGTGCCGGAAGTCAGCTTCTGTGCATGCTCAGAAGGGGAAAAAATTTAAAAAAATTCAAAAAACAAAATTAAAAAAAAATTAAAAAAAGATGGCGGCTCCCACGGACCGGCACCGACCTATCTGGTTCGGTGACGTTATCGTGACATCACCAACGGGCCGCTACTGGTTCAGGAGAACTGGTCCGAACCGGGAGGAACCCACCCCTGAGATAAGGACAATTATATTATCAAATCAAGTACAGGTTTGACAGTTGCCTTAGCAGAGTTTAAAAACTGAAAAAAGAAGCAACTTAACTGAAGAAGCTTCCCTTCAATCATATTTCAATAACTGTACTTAATTTGGTTGTTCAATTCTCATTTATAACTTCATCACTCTATTTGCTTACTTTATTGAAATGTTCATGAACAGTAATCTGACATTCGGTTTTAGTCATTTTTTAAAAAAAACGGTTGTTCTATATAGTCAGTGTTGACTCTTAGAAACTACCTAAATTGTGCCTCAAGAGACAAATCTAGTTGATTTGTTCAAGGATTGATTTGTTTTTCCCCCCTGGATATTTGTGGCCTTTTCAAAAGTTTTTTCCAACACCAAATTTCAAAAGCGTCAATATTCTTTCTATCCATCTTCAGATATGTCAATGAAGACTCAACCAACCAGGTCTAAAGATTGAATTGTGGCAACTGGACCAAACTTTGTTAATCTGAGACATTTCAACTTTCACTTCCATAAAATGTCATAGAGAATACCATAGTTTGTATATGCTAATCTTTGTAGGTGCAGACATACATGGCATCTAAATGTCTTTTTATGGCTCCTCAAAAAAGTGCTGGTCTGTGGCATATTTCTTGATTACTTTTTCCTTTACTATTGATAAAAGACAGAAGCTATCTACCACTTTGATATCTTCATTGTCAATTCTAAGGCTGGTTTCTGAACTTGTTACCATTACTTTGGTCTTTATATTTAATCTTCATCCCACTTTTTCACTGTGCTCCTTGACTTTCATTACTAGAG
Source organism: Thermophis baileyi (assembly GCA_003457575.1). Lineage (NCBI taxonomy): Eukaryota > Metazoa > Chordata > Lepidosauria > Squamata > Dipsadidae > Thermophis > Thermophis baileyi. The sequence continues at coordinate 1,766,301 of QLTV01002663.1, forward strand.
TTGGCAGACTATTTGTATTTTCAGCTATCAGAGCATAACGCAGGTTATAGATGTTTCTTCCTTCAATTTTGAAACCATGCTCATCATCTTGCAATTCAACTTTCCACAGTATATATTCTGCATATGGTTTGAATATATAAGGGGAGAGATTGTGGCCTTTTCTCACTTCCCTGCCAACCTGACGCCAGTCTGTTTTACCGTATTCCATCCAGACTTTTTAGTCATTTAGCTATGGCCTTAAGGCCCATTTGATTCTGCCAAAGTTCAGAGAAAATAAAGAGAATATTCTGACTTGACAGGGATAATCTGACTTTGAAAACAAAAATCTGTCTTTTTACTGTGCCAACATGATTTTATTTTCCATAGCTTGCTTTTTTTAAAGGTCTAAGAAATAACAAAATAATAGTCTTAGCACAAGTATGATTTTAATGTTATAGCACCATTTAGCAATCTTTAATACACAACCTTTAGTTCCTTTTTCCATTCTTTTACAATAGCCCCCGCTCCCATTACCTTGCAAATTGGCACTAAATAACAGAATAACAAAATAATTATATAGAGTTATTACACTTACAGTACTTTAGTTAGTGGCATGGTGGCCTAGAGGTGAAACTCTCACCTCACAATCAGGATGCTATAAGTTCGATCCTAGGAAGCAGCAGATATTTCTCTCTCTGGGCGCAAAGAGAAAATATCTGCTGCGAACTCTGCATAGGCATCAGGATGGCATCCGGCCAGTAAATGCTCAGCTCCATTCAATCACCACAACTCCACCCCAATGCAAAGGATTACAGACTCATTAAAAGAAAAGAAAAATACACTCACTTTGGCAACATTTGATGACACATTTGTTCATGAAACAAATGACATCACTAGGTAATTAGGATTATAAATAGGATTACTTAACTAGAGAACAAATTTGTGCCACATATATTCACAGATAGGTCAATTCTCAAATTTTTCACCAAAAGAGCATGAAAAATGTGCAATTTGTGGAAAAAAATCAACCCTCAAAATGTTCATGTTTTAATTTTCATAATTGGCTTATTTGTGGATGGCAAATTTTTCATGGTGCTTGGTTAAAAATTCAAGGATTTGTTTATCCATGAGTAAATACAGGATGTATGGGTACCTTTTTTTTAAAAAAAGTATTACCATATAGACTTGCAGGTAAAGCCAATGTTGGATAAACCAATTTGTGGGTGTACTTGTCCCCTAAATTTCTTGGCTTATGTCTAAGTATATATAGTAATCAGATTCCTCTGCTACTAGCCACTAAATGGCAGTCAACAAACTGTTAGCCACTCTGCGTGTGTCCCCTGAACTAAACAAACTAGCAATCTTCAGACAAATTAATCTGCAGCAACATTGTAGACTCCCTGGCTTTTAAAACTTAAGTTTTTTAAACTTTTTTAAAACTTAATCCTGCGTAGCTTCTTCTCTGGCAACATTACACTGCTAACTAGAGCATACAAAACGTTCGCTAGACCAATTCTCGAATACAGCTCACCTGTCTGGAACCCGCACTGCATATCGGATATTAATACAATTGAGAGAGTCCAAAAATATTTCACGAGAAGAGTCCTCCACTCCTCCACTCGCAACAGAATACCTTATTCCACAAGACTTGAAATTTTGGGCTTAGACAACTTAGAACTACGTCGCCTTAGAACCGATCTAAATGTAGTTCATAAAATTATCTGCCACAATGTCCTACCTGTGATACAAACTTCATGTAAACCGCTCCAAACTCGACTGCAGAAAACATGACGTCAGCAACAGAGTGATTAATGCCTAGAATTCACTACCTGACTCTGTGGTTTCTTCCCCAAACCCAAAAAACTTTAACCTTAGACTGTCTACTGTCGACCTCACCCCATTCCTAAGAGGTCTGTAAGGGGCGTGCATAAGCGCACCAGCGTGCCTACCGTCCCTGTCCTACTGTCCTATTGTCCTCATCTATCTGTATTCACTTTGATTATGTTTATGTTTATACCTATACCTGCTATCTTGTACATGTTTGACAAACAAATAAATAAATAAATAAATAAATGTACAGTTGCTATATGCTAAATAATTAAATCTGCCAATAACATGATGAAACCCATTGCCAGAATTAATCAAATCATTTGGTCATAATCTTGTAATCCATTGATAGGGTGGAGTGATTAAATAATTGTTTTCAAAAGATGTTGGTTTACTTGGTGATAAGACAAAATGCAGAGACTAAATCTATTAAGAATCACACTAAGGCATGCTTAGTTAATGTACAATCCTGTGCATATCAGTCAACAAATTACCCAGCATCTCCGTCTTACCTGAAATTCTCCTTATATAGGGATAGCACATTATTTCTCTCTGTGTGTTTCTGAAACCCTCAATTGTCCTTTTTGTTTGATTGTTTTAGCTTTAGGGTGACCCAGGTTTCTTTGGGGGAGATATGGACAAGACTTACCTCATTTTGTATGAAAATTTTTATTTTACATTATTTTTATTATTTTATTAAATTTTATTAAAAAGGTATTTGGGGTAAATTTTACCTCTTTATGTCAGTCTGATTAAATTTAGGATTTGCAATTCATTGAAATACTTTTATAATTCTAATAGCTCAGTAAACTCTGAAGCTAATGTGATGGATTTTTTTTTAATTTTTCATAATTATTTTAAAAAGAGGTGCTTGGTTAGAAATGGATGATTACTTATATTTGTTTAAATTGTTAGTTCCACTTTCTGCACTGAAACATAGCTATAGTAGTTTACAAGTTAACTTTAAACAATAAAATAATAATGAAGTAATCACCGTACTTAAAATAGCAATAAAAATGAAATATTATAAATATGGGCAAATTTAAATACAGATTGGAATATCCTGGTCTTTAATTTTTATTTAAAAATAGTCAAGGAGGGAACCACATTGTTGTATGCTGTACAATGGTTGCTGTATTTTATAAAGGTGGGGAGCCCTAACTTAATAGATCTACTAGCCTACAGGATCTTCTTGAACAATATTAAGATCTGGCACATTCCAACAAATGTAGAGTGATCTGGTTCCAAGATATTTAGAATAGAATAGACTAGACTAGACTAGACTAGACTAGACTAGACTAGACTAGACTAGACTAGAATAGACTAGACTAGAATAGAATAGAATAGAATAGAATAGAATAGAATAGAATAGAATAGAATAGAATAGAATAGAATAGAATAGAATAGAATAGAATAGAATAGAATAGCTTTTTTGGCCAAGTGTGATTGGACACACAAGGAATTTGTCTCTGGTGCATAAGCTCCCAGACAGTGTACATAATTAGATTTTCAAGTTGATCATCAGTGCTTTAAATAGCAGATGATAACGAAATTATTGTTATAAAGACCTATTTATTTTAGCTATCTTCTAGATACAGTGTGTTAAGAGTAAAAAAGATAAGCATTTTTCATAATGTTTCTCCCAAAAAAAGGAGGAGGAGGGGGGAGGGGGGGGGGGGGGGGGGGGGAAGAGAGTGAGAGAGAGAGAGAGAGAGAGAGAGAGAGAGAGAGAGAGAGAGAGAGAGAGAGGAATGGAATGGACATATAACATCAGCTGTCAAATTTGCCTGCAGGTATATGTATTTTTGGCAACTGTAACCTTGAACAACATGCAGTAAGGATTTCCAGCTCCACTGGCATTTACATTTTAAATTTTGCCTGCCAGTGTCTGTTAAAAAAAGAATAAATTAGTTTCAAACTGTGGAGAGTTCATAATTAAGTAGGTACCAACTTTATATTGGTGCCTCTTTTCCTTATCTTTGAATAACACCTACTACACTCCTTCACTCAGTTGTTACAAGAGATCTGGAGAGTCACTTCAACTTCAGGGGAAAAGGTTGGGGGTTTTTTTAGATGTCAAAACTTTTTTTGCTTTGCTTTTCCAAAGAGATTAACTAGTTGAGCTGGACATAAATATTGTCAGTCCAAGTGGTGATGTGCTGCTTTTTCTTTTTGTAGTGTTATGTCAAACAATTCCAGATTCATCTGACTTTGTTAGCTGGCATTGTGTTAGCCCACCTTGGAAATATTTGTAACATAAATACTTTTAAAATTAAAATAAATTATATATCTTACATTGATTTAAAGTGTTCCCCCCCCCCTCAATTAAATATTCTGGCTATGTAATTTGTTGCCACCATTCTTAGTCATTTGAAAGTGGCATCAACAACTATATAAAACGCAAAGAAAATTGTGGCCTTTCAGATGATGTGGAAATCTAATTCCCGTTATTCCCAACTCTTCATAAAACTGATTAGCTTTTGTGGTTGATATAATATTTCAGTATCTGAAGGGTATCAATCTACCCTTCTGTATATGGCTTTTAAAACATTGAGATTTATAAAAAAAAAAAACCAAATCTTCCTCCAAAACCTTTCTCTTTAAATAGTCTTCTAATAACATTTCTAAGTATGGGCATATTATCTACTATATGGGCATTTATTTTATTACCTAATGTTATTCTAAAACAATACTTGTTTAATTTTATATTAGAGATATATTTGGGTAAATCAGTTTGTTAGATTATAAACCAACATAATTTTTGTTAACGTGGTTATTGTGTTGATATTGTAGGGTCCCAGAAAGTAGTGAGGCACCTCAATTTGATTTTGTCTTGATGTCTTATATAATAGTTTGTGTTCCATTTAAAATGTTCCTTACCATCTCTTTGATCCCTATTTCTCCATTTAGATAATCACTTTGATATAAGGGAAATTAACACAGTGAATAAGCACTACTGGCAGAAATATTATTTATAAGATCTGAAAAACTAAGATTGCCTAGAATGGTCCAGCACAGGCTTTCATGGCACATTTTACTGACCTGATACATGGGGCAGGATTGTCTCAGCTTGGAAGTAATGAAATGACCCACATTCTCCTTGTTAGACCATTTCATAGTAAGAGCTAGCCCCATGGCTTCAGTGCTTCTCTATAGGAATGGTGGATATGTTAGAATATTCTATCATCAGAGACTTAAAGATTCTGAGGGATGCTCTGGCAGAATTTCCCGAAAGCTGTGGTGGAATTTCAAGCTGTTGGCTCTAACAAACCTGTTGAGATCTTCTCCTTCCCTTTGAAATAGTGGGAGAAAGTATGTCCATAATTACCACATGTTTCTTTGCTACAGAGGCCAGAAGTCTCTGGTTTTCTATGGAACTCTGGAAGATGGAATGAATGGTAGCTGGAATGAATGGTATCAGCTGAGCACCATTAAACACATACCAAAAGGCATGGGTATCCATCTTGCATGCTGACGATAACAAAATAATTTACTTGAGCCTATCACCTCTTCAAAAACATCACTTAGATCTTTTCAGTGATGCCAATGTCATCACCCCAAAACATTGTATACTGTTATAACCCCCAGAAGATAACATGTAACCCTCAAAAATCCCACTGTAATAAATTTCCAGGATCTTTGCAAATAAAATTGCTCATCTCCACAGTGATCTAAAACATCAGTGTGGATACAAATTGGCATAGTCTATATTCTGTTTTATTCAATTTTGTGGGGTCAGATTCTGCTTGTGCAGCCAGGTAATGTTGACAATACTGCTGAAGACATGTGGCCAATTACAAGTCCCCTTGACCCTCACCCATCTTAACTTATTAGATTTAGCCTATGTGGGACTGGCTGGATAGATCCAGGGATTGATTAATGTGTCACTATGTGACAAAGTGATCCTAGCTGCCTTTAAATCAGATGTTGTGCAATCGTTCCTGAAAAAAACAAGTCTTCCCTAGACCAAAAGGAACTTGGCAACTTGGGGACAAGGTGAAATAGTGGCAGCACAAGAGGGAGTGCCCCCTGTACCCATTTCAATCTCATGCCTTATTTGGGGGTAGATTTTGGCTTAACCATGGCTCTTAACCATGGCTCTTAACTATGGGTACGCGGTGGCTCAGTGGCTAAGACGCTGAGAATGTCGATCGAAAGGTCGGCAGTTCAGTGGTTCGAATCCCTAGTGTCGCGTAACGGGGTGAGCTCCCATTACTTGTCCCAGCTTCTGCCAACCTAGCAGTTCGAAAACATGTAAAAAATGCAGGTAGAAAAATAGGGACCACCTTTGGTGGCAAGCTAACAGGGTTCCGTGTGCCTTTGGCATTTAGTCATGCCAGCCACATGACCACAGAGACGTCTTCGACAGCGCTGGCTCTTTGGCTTTGAAACGGAGATGAGCACCGCCCCCTAGAGTCGGGAACAACTAGCACATATATGTGAGGGGAACCTTTACCTTTACCTTTGGCTTAACCAGGGGATTTTTATCCAGAGAGGGTAAGCACTGCTAAAATATAGAATTATTGTTCAGAAACAGCCATGATAGGGATCTACTTGTGAAATCACCCCTTTCCAAATTCAGAGATTCACAGGCAAGGTAAAACACCCACATCAAGCATTTCCAAATTCTTGGTATACACAAACACTAATGTGTGTATGTGTATGAAGTTTAGATTTCTCATAGTGAGGTGGTACACGCATTCAATTTTATTCAACGTATCTAAACACCCATTAAAATATGCTGATTCTTGTCTTATGAAATCTCACATAGCCTGTTCCTTAGTGAGTATATGAAAGCAGAGGATGCTTCTCCAGACAGTGATGTTCCCATTAATGCTTCTTATACTTTCCCACTTTCCAAGAAATGTCTTGGAAAGGGGAAAAAGATGATCTGCAAAAAGGCAAGAGAAAGATGGAAACTGCATTATGGAATTGATTACTAACCTGAGTTATGGGAAGTGCTGTTTAAGATAAGTCTTGCATAGAATATACATAGCTGATTTTTTTCAAAAGTATGATTGGTACTTGATTGATTGATACTTGTTCAAAAACATTGTTTCTGCCAATACTGCAGTAATCTTGTATGTATGGCTGAGGATCTCTCTTACCTTCTGTCTTTCTACACCAGCGGTTCTCAACCTGTGGGTCGCGACCCCTTTGGGGGTCGAACGACCATTTCACAGGGGTCGCCGCGCGCGTTAGCCCACCATTTTGGTGCCACCGTCACTACAGGAGTGAAAAGGTCCCGGTTCGGCCGTGACTGCGGGTCGCCGGACAGCTGGTAGCCTGGACGCCGCCATTTGGGTTCTTCTACCCTCTGCGCATGCGCAGAATGCTTTGCGCATGCGCAGAGGGTAAAAGAACCCAAATGGCGGCGTCCGGGTGAAGTCTCCCGCTGCCGTTGCTATCAGCTGTCTGACGACCCGCAGGCAAGCCTGAACCGGGAGCATTTCACCCCTGGTGCGTGGCGGCGGCGGGGGGGTTGCGGGGGGGTCACGGCATTAGAAAGGTTGAGAACCACTGTTCTACACCATTCTTTTTTCTTCTACTTTTTGGTTTGTTTTACAGAGCTTAAGTCCTTTGTTCAATAACAGAGAGCCAGAGGCAGGAACACCAGAAAAAATAATAATAAATAATTATTTCTGTGATTAAATGAATGCAGTATATTAGGTCTCTGGATTATTTTACATCTGGCTTTTATAAATTTCTTAGTTTATTTATTCACCTTATCTTTCAGTGTCTTGTCCCCGCAGTATATTTCAACATGCAGATAAGATAGATACAGATAAGACGTAATGGCCATTGGGATAGACAGTTTTTAAAGAAGGCTGTATAAATTCATGAAATATTAGGTTCTTAATGGCTACTAGTCTACATGCCTAGGTACTTGGTAGTAAATACCAACTGCTAAGAAGGACACTGATTTAAAACTGTGAAATTAAGAGAGCCATGGTTTGCCAAATTAGTTCATTAACTGAAGTAATATGGGTCCAAGGAATGAGCACAGCATCATGTATAGAATAGAAGCTCTGTTCAACTCTAAGCAGAGTAGATTTAAATAGAGATACATCACTGTGTTTAAGCAACTGAGAGATTTTATTTTCAAGATGACCACTTCCAGATCCCGCTCTTGAGTCTCTGGAAAGGGTAATTATCACCTTCATTTGATTTTACTTGGAAACAGTGCTTTGTGTTCTGAAGGAGAAGTGAATAGGATTTGCCTCAAGGGATGACTTTGAAACCTCCTTTGGCACACAGCATTAGATGACTATACCAGAGGTGGGTTCCTCCTGGTTCGGACCAGTTCTCCCAAACCGGTAGCGACCCGCTGGTGATGTCACAATGATGTCACTGATCTGGTTCGGTCGGTGCTGGTCCATGGGCGCCGCCATCTTTTTTTTAATTTTTTTTTTTTGAAAAAAAAAATTTAATTTATTTTTTCTTCTGCACATGCGCAAAAGCTGAGTTTCTGGCACTGCGCATGCGTCACCATCTTGTTTTTGGTGGGTTTTTTTTTTAAATTTTTAAAAATTTTTTTGGACTGCGCGCGTGCGCCCATGAGGCACGCATGCACCCATGAGGTGCAGCCACGTGGCGTGGGAGGAAGCGAACCAGCAGCGAGGTAAGTTAGAACCCACCCCTGGACTATACGCTTTGGAAGATGTTTCTGCTTGCTTCTCCCATTCCCTCAGGTGCCATTTATACACTGATATCCAGTGCAGTACAACCACAAATGGCTCAAAGTTACATACAGATAATGCATGCTTTTTGTCTTCATGTACACCATACACACAAAGGTCGCAAAAGAGAAGAACAGAAGGCTCTTTGCCATTAGTCAGTCATGCCTTTTGGATGGGGGGAGGGGATCAGAGTGAGGCTGAGATTTATGGTTGCTGAAGTCACACCTCACCATGTTTGGGCTCTCTTATTGGACAGTCTTCTCTCCTACAAACCATCAGCTGCTTTATGTTTTATTCCACTTTGATTAACTCATTTATCTAACTCTCCATTTCCCTTTTTCCACATCTTTCTTTTTCCTACTTTCCTTTCACAATATATTGTAGGCCAACCATTTATTTAGGTTAAAACAAATTATTCACTTTTACTGAGTCCTCCTTTTTGGTTTGTTTATCCTCTCCAAAGAAGCAATCTTTTTTAAAAAATAATAATAATATAGATGTGTGTGTGTGTGTGTGTGTGCGCGCGCGCGCGCGCCAGCCTACTTTTGCCTTGTAAGTGGCACTCTCACCCACATATATGCTATCTCATGTAGGGTGTGTCAAATTTTTCAACTTTCAATTTCCAAACATTAGGGGTGCTCAAAAGTTGTGACATGCCTTGTAAAGATTGTAAAGATATTTTGGTTACTTTAACAAAATTTAGTTGTGCTTAGTAAGTAACTACATAAATATCATAACATTTTAACATTTTGTTTGTTTCATTTGATAGGGCTTGTATGTGCCCTGGTGACGTTTGTTAACATATTAAGCAAACTTGCAGGAAAATTTGAAGAGGAGAGCAGGGCTTAGACCACAATACCATGAAAGGCATACTGAAACATTTAGAAAAGTTGCCAAGGTTACGTGAGCACATGGATGATAAGAAATTTGACGTTTCATCCTCCAGATTAAAAAAGACAGATCTGAATTTCTTCAGAGCTGAGATTTAGCTAAAAAACATCCTTAACAAAAAAGTAAATATTAAAATAAATAAACAAACAAACAAACAAACAAATAAATAAATAAATAATAGAAATATCTTTATCTGGGAACAAAATGAAAGGGAAAAAAACCCCAAGCCAAGTCTACAGCTATAAAAAGTTGATAAACAATATTTCTGTATTCTATTGTAATTCAATCAGATTACATTATCTATTGTATATAACATGTATTTTTCTCCCCGAGAACCTTTGAATATTCTGGGGAAGTATGACACAAACATTTCCAGTCAAACAGAATTTTCTTCCCATTTCTCACTGATGGAACTGGTGGATAAATCAGCCTAGTTCCGGTTTATGTCAATTCATATTTAGAGATGAAAATGAAATCTGCCATGGAAATTTTTTTTAGAATAAAATGATGTTATCTGCCAATATAGCATCTTTACATCATAAACTGCATTTACTTATAGACCCTTTCATCTCCCATTCTTGGCCCAACATTTTTCCACAAAATAGTATAATTGTGGAAAATGTATATTTTTAAAAAGAATATATTTGGGGAAACTCAAACTTGGGCGTGCAGAGTGACAGAAGCACATTTTATGGAAATTTATGTACAAAAAGTGCATAGTACTAGCAGTTTTTCACAGTATATAATGTGAAAAGTTATATCTGATACAGTATTTATGAAGAAAAATTGCACACAACAAATGCTTGCAGATTTTCTTTAGGGTTTCTTTAAATATAAACATGAAAATGGATGGAGTCGAAGAATAAATGAATATATCTGACATATCTTGTCACCTGTATTGAAGCTTATATCCATCCTGACCAATTTCTACAACAGTTTGGAACAATGTCAATATCCTATTTTTTCATATAGTGTTTATCTCAATACACATGCTTGTATATAATCTCTGAATCAAAACCATATCACATATTTTGGAAATGTGTGCAATCTAAACAAAGACTGTATTCCAGTCTGCATCTTCATCAATTAGGTCAGTTGGCTTAAAATGTAGAAAAAGCCTGGGGAATAGCCTAGACAAAAATATGTTGCAGCCATTAGGAAAACATTAGTTCAGCCTGGAAAGACAGGAGGGGGATAAGGAAGAAACTCAAGATTGCCTTGCCTTGAATGTCTTTGGCATAAGATGGATGGAGAGACAAACTCTGTCAGGCTTTCAAGGCTTTCAATATTCTGTTATTATAGCCTATAACAATAGAATTCCAGTAATTTTGATGATATTCTTCAAAGACTGACAGTCCATCCTTAAAGAAACTTCCTATATCATGCTGAAAGATTGGTTCCATCCAATAGCAATATTTTCCCTAGGTCTGAAAGCAGCACTTCCTCGTTCCTGAAGTAGTGTTTTGGTTTATCTTCTCCTGTTTGAGGCTTCTAGATGTCCACCAACACTGGGAGGCTACGGGTTCTCCATCACACATTGCAACTTGGGAGAATGTTTTCATAACTCCAGTGCTAGTAGGCTTTGTCTAGATTGTAAACATCAGCTTATAAAGAAGACTGAGATCTATCCTGCAATAGATATTGACCTTAAAACACTCCTGACCATTTCTGTCTACATTCATGTCTGAGTGAAAGAGGCAATAAAAATACATTGGTCAACTGATCCTAATGACAATGATATGTAAAGGTAAGGTTCTAAAGTAGGGCAGAAAAGAAGCTTGAGAACATATCTTATTTCATTCAGACCGGAAAGCATGGAAGAAAGCTTGAGGTTGTCTAGCATTACAGTCATTTACCTGAAGAAAGTGGAGTTTAATATACAATTAGTCTAAAAATGGCCACCAGATAAAAGCACCAAGAAACTAATGAGGACCACAGAGTGCTCCCACTGGATTTTTTCCTCATATATGAGGTGTGTAGCTCTGAGCAGGTGTTTTGTTAATTGCAAGCCATTGAGGAAAATACACAGTATTATAAATGACTTTAAAAGCCCTGTTCCACCTACAAAATAGGTTTGTTGTTAAATTATCCTAGGCAGTTAAATTAAGCAGCTGTCACCTCCCCATCTCTCCATGTTTTGGGCCTCTTTAAGTGTTCTGTTATAGAGCATTAAGGTACAATTCTCCTTATGACTTATGATTCATGGTTCTTCATACATATTTTCCGGCAGGCTCCCTAACCTGGAATCACCCAAATATTTGGCCAAAGCAGCGGTGGGTTCTAACTTACCTCACTGCTGGTTCGCTTCCTCGCGTGCCACGTGGCCGTGCCTCGTGGCCGCACACGCTTTGTGCACGCGCGCATGTACAGTGCAAAAACATTTTAAAAAATTCAAAAAAAACCAAAGCCAAAAAAAAGATGGTGATGCATGCTCAGTGCCGGAAACTCGCCTTCTGCGCATGTGCAGAAGAATTTTTTTAAAAAAAAATTCAAAAAAAATAAAATTCAAAAAAAAAAAAAGATGGCGGCATCCACGGACCGGCACCGACCAAACCAGATCCGTGACATCATCGTGACATCAACAGTGGGTTGCTACCAGTTCGGGTGAACCGGTCCAAACCAGGAGGAACCCACCTCTGGGCCAAAGCGATTAGGAATTTGAAGTCCAATGCATTTGGAGAGGATCAGGTTAAGGAAGCATATTTCAGTAGCATTTCCTCAATTCAACCCAGCTTCTCTCAATATAAATTCTGCATATTGGTTGAGTAAATAAGAGGAGAATATATGGCCTTGTCTTCCTCGTTTGCTAATGTAGACTTGGAGTGTTTTGCTATGTTCTGTACATAAATAGCTTTTGCATGAGGGAAATTAGATTTTCTGGGATTCCCCATTTTGTAAGATCAGTCTATAACCAATGAAATGTATACTGATTTTTTAAAAAAATCTTTGGTTTTCTTAATTATCCAGCATTCATCAGCAATAATAGCCTGTGTTCTTTGGACTTCCCCAAAGATAGTTCAAACATCTGGCATGCGCAGCTCTAATACTGTATGTGTTAGATGATTCTAAGCATTATTTTGTTTGTGTGTGAAATTAAGGACTATAAGATAATATAAAAAATAAGCAAATTATAATCCTTCCATCTTCGTTTGATTTTCTTGGAATCAGTTACTACCAGTCTATTGACATCTTCTAGCATACCAATTCAAGGCTGGAAGCTCCTTCTGAGTTAAGAGGTCTTTTAGAAAATTTCCTTTGATTTCCTGTTTCCTTTCCCCTCTGGGATACCTTTACAAATATTGCTGTAATACTATTTTTGTCTTTTCTAACAGGTCTCTGAAATTCTTTGTTGTTTCCTGAGATTTTTTTTTCTCTTGGCTTTGGCTTCTTTTTACTTCTTCTTGACAATTTCCATGGTTTGTGTTAATATCCAGGTTGCTTTCTTCCATTTCTTGATCTTTGCCAGTCTTTTTTCAGATCAATCCTTAAACAATGTTTTTAAGTTCATTCCTCTGATTCTCTACAAGTGAAATTCAGACTTTCAAGGAATTCCTAATGTTCTCCTTTAAAATGGGAGGTATAGATCCAGATCACATCATGAAAACATGTCGGTTTTCCTCTTCTGCTTTACATGTAATATCAATTTGATGACTGTGTAATATTAATTTGATTACTGTGTGCTCTATGTGGTAGTGGAGAGAGAGAGAGAGAGAGAGAGAGAGAGAGAGAGAGAGAGAGGGGGGGAGAGAGAGAGAGAGAGAGAGAGAGAGAGAGAGAGAGAGAGAGAGAGAGATTATGAAAAGGTTGTCCACAAAGTTTAACTGATACACAGTAATTCAGTCATTGATTAGGTAAGTATGGTATCTTAACTCAATATAGTTATAATCTTCTTGTGGAGTCAGTTTCCTGATCTGGATAACCTCAAAGATTGGCAGTATTCAAAAAATGAGATTAAAGTTACTTTTATCAGTCATGGATGGGAACAACAAGTGGAAGATTCTGACTTAGACCTAATAAGGAAGATTAATGCTGTAAAATATAGCTCTGTAACTTGGTTCTGTTCCCTAGCAAATAAGTGTAGAAAGATTATTTTTTAAATTGAATTAATGCCAAAAGTCATTGGGCCTCTTTATAGATATGCTCTCCACTCTTTGAGATAAAGACAACTTCATATCTGCATATTCCAGGATTAAATCATCTGCAAAATATTGAACATTTCAATTTAGATATTAACACTAAATATTTGACATTTCAATATTAGTTTATTTATGAATAGCATTTAATGTTTCGGTCTACATATTATATTTAGTATGTGATGCTCACTGTGTGATATTTGATAATCTATTTTAATATGCAATTTTTGTAACCAAATTAGGATTTAATGGTTTGGATTAAATAGTGAACATGACTTATATTAAATTTATCTTAGTGTTATTGTCAGGAATATTCCTGATTAAACATGTGGAACATAAATCTAAATAATACTTTTATTTCAGGATAAATGCAATTCAGTGTATACAAGGCTAGAATGCAGATAAAATATCTGAAAAGAAAAACCCAAATATTCAGAGATACTTGTTTCTCCTCATTTAAGAAAGAAATTGAGAGTTTTCTTAGTTTTCTGTGTATGTCTATGTGTTTGTGCATGTATAAGCTACCATATACCACACCCAAGAATGATGCTAGATCCAAGATAAGGTAGATGATACAGCGCACAGTACATTGAAGCCCCAGACAGTACTTGCACTGTCTTGTACTCAATTCAACCATACCCAATGTAATTTGATACATTGGATCAATTTGATAATTAAATTTAAAGATTCAATTTAAAGGGGTGATTCAGTTGAACTGTGTTCCAATCAAATCATTGAATTAAAGCTTTCTGCAGTCCTATTATTTTTTTTTTTGTTATGGTGCAATAACAGATTGTCATGGGCTGCACAGTTCCATGATGCCAATTGAAAAATAAATCCTTTTCATCCAGATCCAGATAATGAATAATAGATAGCCTGCAGTTCACAAGGTGTAGAAAAGTAAGGAAGATAACCTTGATACAGGTAGACCAGATCTGTTACCAAAGCAACATAGAGAAAAACATGGCTTAAGACCAAAACAATGTTAGGATATAATAGTATCTAGACTACAAAAAAGGAGCCAAGCTTCTACCATGAAAGCAAAAGAATCACATAATGATTTTATAATTCAGCATATGATGGGTTTTTTTTAATTGATGACTTGGATTTCATTAAGAAACAGAAGTCAAATTGTGTGCCCAGTGTTGAAAGTGGAAGTAAGGACAGATAAAATCTTCTTATGAAAATTGTATTTAATTTAAAAAAAAAACCCTAAGGGTTTGTTCTTCCCATGAAAACTAAGTGACCTACTGGTCTGCTTGATATATCTTAAAGGCATTAACATATGAATTCCTCTAAAACTACGTATATGCTTTTGTAGATGTAGATATAAATATACGTGTATGTGCGTGCATGCATATATATATAATATTATTTTTTTCCATTTATCTTTTCCCATGAACTCACTAGGTTCGAATATCAATTTTCTGCATCTATAAAATATAAATATTTGCATTTACAAACATTTACATCTACAAACAAATCATTTTTTTCTCTGAATAAGTATTCAAGCATACTTAAAAGAATTTGAGCACCAAAATGGTACAATTTTGACACATTTCCATAGATACATTACAATCTGTATATTAAAGCCATTCCAATGAATGGAATAATGTGATAATTTTCCTCATTTTTACTATAAGAATAATCTTTGATATAGGATGTACTTAATAATCAATAATACATAAGATTATCAGTTTATAAGTATTTGTGTTTAGTTCTTGCTATTTTTATGCTCAGAATATTTTTATGTTGCTGATAAGAAAATATTTCAAATAGTTTCAATATCACACTAAATATAAGATATATAGGGCACCTTGATGAGATCCAGGAGGCATACTGATATTTGAGCTGAATTAATTTAATCTGTATGAAGTGAGTCTGACATTTTGGAATGTTAGAACTGGATAGGTTGGATCCTCTTGGAGAAAAGCCAAACTACTATGATAAACCTCTCCAATGTGATCTATCTCACTTTGATTTTCTAATTTCACCAGAGTAGGAATTACTTTAGTTCATTTACTGAAAGTAATTTATGGGACTCATAGAACAGATTGAATTAAGTGGCTTAGATATCTACAAATCATAGGAAGGTTTGACACCTTAGTTAATTTCATCACACATTTCCATGCCATATGAGGTGGAAACCTATGGCTTAATAAGGCACATATGTCCCACCCATGCCTCCATTTTGCCAGTGTGTGTGTGTGTGTGTGTGTGTGTGTGTGTGTGTGTGTGTGTGTGTGTTTAGGAGGTCTTTAAAGATGAAACTGCTTCCATTTCAGTCCTTCACATATGAATACCCTGAAAAATTACCCCGCCTCTTCCTGAAACATCAACACTCTGCCAGTGAGGTCAGCTACTTTCCTCTATGTTTGGGGACAATGACTTACAGCAACTGATCCCCCAATATAAGTTTTTAAATGCATACCATAAAAACATAAGAATAGCCTTACTGGATAAAAGCAGGCCCTGTCTTAGTCTAGCATTTTATTTCTCAAAGAGATGAAACAAATGGCTCTTAGATGATCAAAAGCAAGAGATGGTCATCCTATTCTGATGTTCTCCTCATATTGGTACTTGGTGGCATAAACCCTGCCACCAATATGGAGGTATATTGAGTCTTTAAAGTTATCCTCAACAAATTTATTCAATTCCTTTTTAAAGCCATCCAAGTTAAAGGCATTACTTTGCCTTGTACTAATGAGTTTCACTGCTTAATTCTACATTGTACTGGATGATCCATGTGCTAAGAGAAGAAGAAGAAAAACATCTCCCTCTCTACATTATTCATTCCATGCATAATTTTATGCATCTCGGTCATGTTCCCCATCAATCACCTTTTTTTCTAAGCTAAGGAATCCAAAGTGTTTTAGTCTTTACCCAAAAGGAAGGTGTTTGGATCCTCTCATCATTTGAGTTGGCTTCTTTTTCACTTTTTCCAGCTCATTTTTTTTTTCAATTGTGACAGCCAAAACTCCATATGGTAAATCAGATGCAGTCACACTGTAGATTTTATGAAGGTGTAATAATGTTGACAGTGTTTACTTTCAGCCCCATTCCTCGTGATTTGTAGTTGCCACATAGCGAGTCAGCATTGTCCCTAAGCTATTCAGCAAAACCCCAAGATTATTTATTTGATAATAAAGAAATGTTATAATTTCATAACTTTTGTAGCTATCTACATTCTAATTGCCCCCTTCCTTTTACAGCTACAATTTTCTCATTTACTTATTTATCATTTTGTTTTAAAATATTAGAATCCTCTACCGTAGCTGTTGTTACTGATGGTGTTATTATACAAATAACATACCACTTCACTGATAAGGGAAAGTTTATATCTGCTGCATGGTTATGAAGGCAAGTCAAATGAAAATTGAGTAAACGATGCAGGATATATAGGCAACAAAGCATTTCACAGCCCAACAATTCTTTACTAAATGATAAAACATAAAAAAAAATCATATTATTCTTTTCTATCTTTCCAATGATTAGATGTATTTCTCAAGTCAGTGCGATTGACTTGCTTTCAAAACCAGGTACAAGTAGTCTTTGACTTACAACAGTTCATTTAGTGACCATTCAAAGTTACAACAGCACTGAAAAAAAGTGACATGATCATTTTTCACACTTACAACCATTGCAGCATCCTCAAGGTCATATGATCAAAATTCAGAAGCTTGGCAACTGACTCATATTTAGGAAGGTTACAGTGTCCTGGAGTCATGATCACTTTTTCCAATCTTCTGGAAAGCAAAGTCAATGGGGAAGCCAGATTCACTTAACAACCATGTCACCAATGTTACAACTGCAGTGATTCATTTAACCCGTGTGGCAAGAAGGGTCATAACACGGGGCAAAACTCACTTAACAAATATCTTACTTAGCAACAGAAATTTTAGGCTCAATTGTGGTCGTAAATTGAGGATTATCTGTATTCTGAGGCAGAGAAAGAGAAGACATGAACTTCAGAAAGGTTTTCCACAAAGCAGTATCCTATAATCTCATAAAACAGAAGCTTCATTAGCATCTTGGGACATCAAAGGTGAATTATGCCTCTGATTTAGCTATATGGATGAAGTGAAAAAAGTACACAACTTACCAAGTCTTGCAATAGTATCTCAAAATTGCATATAAAGATGCACAAATACAATATGTACAAAAATTTTACAGAGAATCAGGAGGAATAATTGAATTTTCTTGGGATTACAGAATAACATGAGTGAAACAGGTTCAGATGAGATTGATATAGACCAGTTATAGAATATCTATACTTCCTTATCTTTTATAAAGATAATGCCAATACAAAACAAGAACTTTTCATTGATTAAATAATAAAATAATATCTAGGGAAGATATTATTTTAATATCTATTTTTTAATAAAAAAACCTATGCCTTTTAACTTCTCATAACCTCATAGCTTCACGGCATTGTAGTTTTGCACTTCTCTCGGCAGTTAAAGTTATTAGTTTTGCCATCTGGAAAGCTGCATAACTGAAAATGGAATGGGTAGGAAGATGGACAAATGATAGACCACATATTTTGGTTTCTTTCCCCTCTTGACGTGTATAAATGGCCTGAAACTTTTCCATTAAGTTATCTTTACCTTGTGGTGTTTTCATCCAGGAAGAACATGAAGAACTTATTAGAGCATCAGAAACAGGAATGACAATAAAGCCATCAGCTAGTAAATCTCCTCTCTATCCTTGACTTTCATTAAATTTAGTGGAATGACAGTTTTCACTCTGCAAACTATTACACTTTCTTGAGAAGATATAATATATACCAAACTCAAGCATGTGTATTGTGGATAGCTCATCAGCTGTCAGACTAAAACTTAAGTGAGGATTGATGGGGATTGTTGGTAATCATCTGTCTTCTAAAACCCTGAGCAACTCTCCCCTTGATACTTGGATGCTGCTGCTTGTTAGAAAGTGTCACAATCATCACACCAGTGATTACTAAGCTCAATACGTGAGATCTGTTTTCTCACATATCTTCTCTGAGTATGAGCCCTTTTTGGCCAATTTTCACTGCCAGTTTCCTGTCAGTGTGAAATGTTTGCACAGCCAGTATATCCGGATGACCACAAGTTTTAATTCATTATTAGATCTGAGCTCCTTACAAAACAAGTGTCTCTGACAATTCAGAAACTCTTGCAAATTCTATCCCAAATCATTTGTGTCTCCTCCTTCTGTTGCTCTAATATGTTAAAGATTTAATTATTATTCCCTCTCACTATACTGAGTGTCTCAGTGGTTAAGATGCTGGTCTTATCGGCTGGGAAGCTGGCAGCATAAGTTCAAGACCCGAGCACCATGGAACGGGGTGAGCTCCCATCCTCAACACAGCTCCTGCCAACCTAGCAGTTCAAAAGCATGCTAATGCAAATAGATAAATAGGTACCACTTCAGTGTGAAGGTAACAGCGTTCCATGACATCATGCTAGCCACATGACCATGGAAATGTCTTCGGACAGTGCTGGTTCAATGGCCTTGAAACGAAGATGAGCACTGCTCATCTAGTTGGCAATGACTAGCGGAGTAAAATCCAGAGGGACTCCCTTATCCTTACCTTACCTCACTATACTGACAAAATTCTGAGCACCATTTAAAATAAAAAGTGTGTTCAATTGTTTCCCTTCTGGTGAAGGAAGTTTCTTTAATCCAATTAATGTATGGTTGGTGGCCTTGAAGTTGAGAAGCCCTTAAATGTTTACTCCCAATCATCAGCATCTCTTCAGGAGGTGTCAAAATCTGCAAGATGATGGGCCTGGTATCACAATCTAAAACACCTCTTTTAGACTCACATACAGTATATAAAGGGCCAGGGCTAGAACTCCACAATTGTGTTGATTTTTATTTTCATTCCCAGAGACTGCTGCCAGTTCTGTCTTGAGGAATACTGGTCTTGCTTTAATTCTTGCACAAAGTTAATAGTGGCACATCACTCTGTGCTAGTAGTTTGATTCAATATTAGGTAGAGCCTTTTGTGTATATATTTATTATTAAATTAACCTGCCATTAAGTCTTCATGAGTTACTTGTACAGTGTATCCCTTTGTACCTTTGAGATGGGAAAATCAAACACTAAAGTAAGCCCTGAAAGTAACACACAACAGTTGTTTTGTCTGTTCATTTGTTTAAAAAAACAGTAAGAGAAAGTTCTCAACCCTTCCTTCCCCAAACTTGGGGGGGGGGACAGAAAAACGTTGTCTAGGTCCATTTGTGTGAAGCATTCCTATTGTTCACCCTCCATCTGGGCACCTCATCTACCCAACAAATGATAAGTGAAGTCTCGGCCCACCAAAATATTATTCAGCTGGACATAAGATTTGTATATGAGGAAAATCAGTGGGAACAAATATGCTAGCTCCATAGCTCACTTTTATTTTCCTTCACATTAAAAAGTGACAATCCATAGCATAAAGCCCCCTCTGTCCACAATGACTTTCTACACAACTAATAAAACAGGGCTCTAAACCATACCAAGAGTCTTCACTGAAGATAGTCAGCCTCTGTATGGGCATAGCTACCAAAGTAACATTTGTATTCCAGATGCTCTTCTTCCTGATAGGTAGATACTACCCACTGAAATACTAACTGAAAAGGACCTCAGGATCAAGTTCATCTTTGAAAAACAATCTGAAATTTAAAAGTAAACTTCAACTACATCTATTTAAAATAGAAATCGGTATACTTCTAATGGCTTTAGCAGTGATCTGAAAGAGTGAGTTTCATTTCCTTTATTTCCGGTCAAAATTGACTTACTGTTTTGTAGCTTACTCTTCACTAAAATTTCAAAGCTGTTAGTATTTAAAAAAACATCAGTTTCCAAAGCCTCGTTGAGATGAAAACATAGAATAAATAAAAGGAGACAAATCTGCAGATTAGCATTGTGCGGTCTTAATTGTCAAGGTGATGCCGAATATAGACATGCTTAATTGCAATCTTTGCGCCGTGCTGAATCAATGTCTCTTTGTGTTGTCTGCAATTTGCCTTCTGCTACAATTTATGAAACTTGCATCACTACCATTAGGGTGAATCCCTCTGAAACTGCATCTGCCTTGTGATTCCCTCTCTTCAAATTAGATTGATGTAGTATTATGTATTCATTCGAATCTAATGACTTCTCCAGCACCCAGAGTAAACAAAATGGGTTTCATTAATTTCCCTAATAGCACCACTAAAAGACATGAAGTGTACAAAGCTAAAAAAATTCTTCTATTTTTAATCTCTTAATGTTCTTTTTTTTTCCTTCCTACTTCCTTTAGCTTTGCAAAGTACCATGCAATCTCAATGTTTTAGTGGATTTGTTGCAAAGCAAGATTTCAGCCATTCTGGTGGAACTTTGTCACAATATCTTTATGCTCCTTAGGGACATTTCTGCTGCTATTTTAGCCAATTACATCTCGGGGGGGGGGGAATGAAAGCCACATAAAGTACATTTTTTTTCTTTTTGAATATAGAAATTATATCAATAATGTTATAGTAAAAAGATACTGAGTCTCCAGCATGCCATGAAAAACTACGTGAAAAGAGTTGCTAGAATCTTGAGCCGAAATAGAGTGAGTTGCTTTCCAGGCTGACAATTAGAGGTCCTTTTAAAAAGTCAGCTGTTGGATCAATTCCTAAATCTGATTATAAGTTGTGCGCTGAATCTTTCAAAGAGTAATAAAGCTTGAAGTTCCAGGCCTACAAATGCTTAATTCTGTAGAGGGTAATGATGACTTTCCATTACACTTCTTTCTTTGGCTCTCCCTCCCTAAGTTTCTTATGGCCTTCAGCCAGCATCCAGTTCAGCCGAATTCTTTGCTCTGGTAGAAAAGGACTTCAGTGTTTGGGCAGAAACCCTGTTTAGCATTCCACCTGGAGTAGTGGTGAAATCTAAAAATTTTCCCTACCGGTTCTGTGGGTGTGGCTTGGTGGGCGTGGCTTGGTGGTCATGGGTGGGCGTGGCCAACTTGACATCACTCACATCACTCACTGGAGCCAGGAGCTGCACATTCTGAAGCACATTCTGCCCTTCTGAAGCCCCCAACGCTTTGAGTTTCCCTCTGCCATCTGGCTTGACTGCCCAAGCAAACCTCGGAGCCTTCTCTTTCCCCGCTCTCCATCCCAGAGGGCTGTGCATCCCCCCGCCAATCCTCCATACAAACCGCCCACCCCGTTTCTGCAAAGACAGAGCCCCCCCCCGCACGGTGATCCAAAGATGGAAGGGGGATGCTGTAGAAAAGGCCGCCTTCCACCTGTGCCTCCCGTGCCGGCTCCACGGGGATTGGGACTCCGAAGCAGCCCACTGGTTTCCCACCCGGCCACCTACCTGTTCTCTTTGACCGCCGGCGCCACTCCGGGAACTCGGCTTGTGGAGTCCGGCACTCCGGGGGAAGGAGGCTCAGCCATGGTGCCTCTTCCTACCAGCGAAGAAGTGGAACGAGAGGGGCGGAAGCCACTGGCGGCCGGCAGGGCGGCAGCCCCCTGTGTAGGGAGAGGGCTAGGCCCAGCCGCACCACCGCGGAGCTTTCCCTTCGGCCTGGGCAGTGGCGCTTGCCCGGGCGTGCCAGTGCGGGTAGCCCTTCATCTTGGCGAAGACCAGGTTGCCCCACTTGTAGTCACGTGGCCGGCCGGAGCGGAACATGGCACAGGCGGAGAGGCTGATGCAGCCCCCGCTGAGGCTGCCCTGTCCGAGCGATCGCCACACCTCCCCAGCAACAGGCACACCGGGGCCACCTTGCCGGCCTTCACCGCCTCCGTGCGCTGCGCGTGGAAGGGGATGCCACTGCCGCTCTCACCACCCTCCCTCCCCACCTGGCTGCAGACGTCCGCCTGCCCAAAGCAACCTCCCGAAGCCACCCCGCCGCCCTTCGCTTTCATTTCGCGGCAGGAGAAGGAAGAACTACAAGTGGGGCAACCTGGTCTTCACCAAGATGAAGGGCTACCCACACTGGCCCGCCTGGGTAGTGGAAGGCAGGCAAGCATGTCGCGGCTGCAGGCCGTGGGGAATGGAGTAGGGAAGACAGGCTGGGATGGTGGGGGGGGCAGGGGCAGCTAGGTAGGCCGCGACTTCTTAGGCTTACGTGGCAGGCAGATCAGGGGTGCAGCGCTTCAGGCAGGCAAGCTGCAGAGCAGAGACTGGGTGGGGCAGGGCAAGCGAGCGGTGACCAGGGGACTGGTTCGGGGGCGTGGCCAGCCAGCCATCGCTACCGGTTCGGCGAACCAGGCCACATGTCTGCTAATGGTTCTCCTGAGCCAGTCCGAACCAGTAGCATTTCACCCCTGACCTGGAGCAATGCAGACAATCTGATCGTGAAATGAACGCTGGTGGGAATCTCTTTTCATGCAACTTGACTGAACTTTGGTGCCCTTTTGAAGCTCTGCAGAGCTATAGTAACCATCGGCCATACAGTAGGTCCATGTGTCTGATCTCTTCATAAATAATGCTTTATTAACCTGAAATAGAGGAAAAATAGATTGTAGAACATCTGTATATTAGAAAACTGGCATTTCTGTTGGCTTATGTATGCAGCTGAAAGTATGAATGTGTGGATCGGTAGAAATCCAATGTTTTGTATCCTTCTTGATATGCTCACAATTTAGACAGTTTCCAGCTTTGATTTGTTTGGATGCAGGAGAATTAAACCTAGTTAGCATGCCAGCTTTGAACTGTTTCATTTTTCAGCAATATTGATTCCTCCAAGTGGTTGTGCTAACACAAAAGGATACAGATAATTATTTAGGAACTCAGTTTCTTAGACGTAGTGTTTTAATCTCTACCTGGCAATAGTTAGGTTCAAGAGGAGATTACTTCAATGAATAAAAACTGAAAGGATTAAAAAAGAGATAGAGACAGTATAAATTGTTGCAATATATTAGAGAATAATGTTTCCATTTTTTTCACTACCCTTCCAGGAAAGAAAAATCCACGGCTGCCTCCAAGTAATGAATGTGCTGACAGAAGAGATTTCAGTAAGTCTAGTCATTTACAAAAGTATTTAGACATTTATGACTAGAAGAAATGTTCCCTGTCAGAATAAGCAACAATATATTTACTTGGATATATCTGGAAAGGCTGCTGTAAAATGGGCAGTAAATGCTGGTGGAGAACTATCTTATTACCAGCAAGAGAAAAATGGAATGTGCTCAAATTAACTTTGAACTTGAAACCTTTTCAGTCTGTGATACAAGAAGAAAAGAAAACCGTTCTGCTTTTGCGTTTGAATTTTCTAAGTCTCAGTTCCTTTTCGTCTATCTGCTGTTCCAATCACTGACAATCACTGCTATAAGTCCTAACTAACTTTTAGAACCTATGGCAGTGGTTGTCAGAGATACATTTGTTTAACAAGATGAAACTAGGAATAATTGTTCAAAGGCAAATCCACTGAAAGAAGGCTTTCATTTGTTTGTCTTTTGGAAATACTGGATTTCATTCCCATTATTATTATTATTATTTCTTTTATTCATTAAACATGAAACTCAGTCAACTGAACATTTAAAAGTGTCACAAATACCACTGACTGGTGCTAATGGTTTTATTTATTTATTTATTTAAATAAAATTATGTATTATTATTATTATTATTATTACTACTACTATTATTATTATCAGCAGCAGCAGCATCAGCATCAGCATCAGCATCAGCATCAGCATCAGCATTAGCATTAGCACTTAGTCTTAGACTTATATACTGCTCCATGGTGCTTTACAGCACTCTCTGGGCAGTTTACCATGTCAGCATATTGCCCCCAACAATCTGGTTCCTCGTTTTACCAACCTCGGAAGGATGGAAGGCTGAATCAGCCAGTCAGGATTGAACTCCAGCTTGTGGGCAGAATTTGCCTGCAATACTGCATTCTAACCACCGCGCCACCAGGGCTTCTATTATTATTATTATTACAATTAGGACCTTTAAAAAAGATATCCCCAGCATTGCAAAGAGTGCGTCTCTTGTGGGCTCCAGCCACCTTGCTAGGAAGAAGATACTGTTATTATCATGGAATGCATTTTTGTCTATGCAAGTGTAAAACCTGGGAATAAAGAAAGTTCATGTACTACCTGGATTCAAGAATGAATGATCTTTGCAGTCAATATGCTACCAGATTTCTATTGTACTGGGTTTTGAGATGTTCATAATCTTATTTGATGCCATCATATGATATAAGATGAAACCCTTCTTATTCTTGTAGTGCTGTCACCACTAGAGGAAGCAACCACGAACAATCACCCTGTGATTTACATTTGATTGTAAAAAAAAAAAAAAAGCTCTCATTCACTGCACTGGGTTTATTAATAAAATGCACTCCACATATTCTATTTAAATTGCATTTGTTAGATTCACAAATGAAAGCTATGTTGCAGCTGTTTTATTGACCATTGTCTTTTATTCTGTTGCAGTCTTCTTTCTGTTGTTGTATCTTGCACTTATTTGCTGTAGTCGGCTATGACTGGGCCAATAACCTGTTAGCAATTCTGTATATATAGCCCTATAAAATAAACAAAATGCACAGTTAAGGAGTAAAGCACATGGTGACTGCACTTTGTTTGTTCTGTAGGGCTACATGTACAGAATTTCTAACAGTATTAGAACTGAAGAAGGCAAATTATGACTTGCCTTCCTTTAAGAATACTAGAACTATTTGTTGCAAATTAATTCTGGCAAGAAAATGCCATCCTTATTTGTCTGGCAAAATCCTCCTGCTATTCATTTTGAGATTTATAAAGAAAGGTAGACCAATAACTCAGAAACAACAAATTGCCTTGAAAATGAAGAGTGGATGAGATATCATGAACAGCATAAATACATACTCTTTACTTCAAATTTAACTAATTGATTAATATGCAAAAAGGGCAAGAATTATAGCCAGTAGTGTCTAGAGGAAATAATGATGATGACAAAATGATGATTCTTGAATAGTAATGTCATCACATAAACACCACAATTATTTACTTGTTCCATGATATCTGATACAAGCATGTGAGTCCCAACATTTGCCTGATGACATCATGACTCAGGATGTCATTTGCCTGGGTTGCAGATGCCCATAGTTAACAAATGAAGGTATCCTGTATCCCATGTGACAAGCATACATGTTCTTAAATTGAACCAGAGGTCAGCATTTAATTTCCGACCATCATGATGAACTCCATGGAACACAAGGGAGACACTTCCTACTTGTAGCATCTACCACTCAAAGAAAATGCCTCTGCTGACAAATGCCTCTGTCAACCATTGAAAATGGGGATCTGTTGTGTGTGAGTCTGAAATTATTTTTTGGTGACCTGAGATTGCTGTTGTGTTACGACATACACATTCTGACTAGATTTGAATAAACCTAGAGGGGAAGCTGATATTTTCTCATCCAAGAATCATACTATCAATCCTTCAAGAATTGTATTATTAATTTAAAGTATGTGTTATTTTTCCTAACTGCATCCAATTGTGAAATCATTTTGATGGCATCTCATTTATGTTTTAAATCAGTTTTAATATTAAATTAAAACAGATAGTACGGCTTAATCAATCTCAGATAAAATCTTCAGATTTTTAAATTCACTTATATATTCATATATATTCATTGAATAGAGCACATTCCAGTGGAAAGCCCCCGGAAGACGGGACTTTCAGTGGTTAAGGCACTAGGCAAGAAGCAGGAGACTGTGAATTCAAGTCCCACCTTAGCCAACCAGCTGGGTGACTTTGGGTCAGTCACTGTCTCTTAGCCCAAGTCACTTTACAAGGTTGTTGTTTTGGGGGAAAGAGGAGGAGGAAGGTGTGTTGGATATGTTCAACACCTTCAGTTATTTGTAAAAATAATAAAGGCAGAATACAAATAAGTAAATAAACTAAATTTGGATCTACACAATTTGGGTTCAAATGTCTTATCAGGAAACTATCACTTAACATATACCCTTTTCCTTACATTACAATGTAAGGAAACATTACAATGGTTAACATGTCTACAAAAATAACCAACATAAACAACATTTCAGAACTGCAGAACAAAATGGTATCTCAGAAATTTTGGGTTTCATGTTGTTGTTGTTATTTAAACAATAAACATTAAGTATCATCCCATGTTTCTTCATTAGGAGAAAAAAAATTCAAAATCTAAGAAAGTTTACTCTGTGGCCTCCCTTGCATTCTCAGCTAGCCTTCAAAGATACCTCTATATGGACTCAAAGGATTGTTATCATCTGTTCAGAAAACATGATGTTGTAAGTCCCTAGCTCTGTTATAACATATTTGCGAAGATAATAAAATAATTCCTCTTCTTTCTCAATGGACACAGATCATCCCTAGAAATCCTGGACAGAGCCCTGTTTAGTGAGGAAGGAGGATGTTCTGGGAAGCCACACAGAATGGAAGAGATAGGAAAGGAATAAAGCTAGATTAGTCAATATGTTAAAGATAGAGATGATATGGATAGAGAGATTGAGAGAGATCCCATGATATATGCTTCTGTATTGCATTTTCAAAATATGTAAATTCAATTTTATTGCATGAAAATAGCATAGAAATTAAAAAAAACCTCTGTAACATATATTAATATGCATATGGCAATATATAAATGTATAAATAAAATGCATGTAGTCACACTGCAAACAGCTTGATAAAAGTTGGATATTATGTGAAAATGGTCTTCTTCCTTAAAAAAAAAGAATTAATTCAAATATTAACCACCAGCATTTATCAGCTATGAACAGACAGGACTCTGCAGTCATGACCCGCAATGCATGTGGCATGTTTCTATTCCTTCTTGACAACATCTTTGCATATATTTGCAATAGTTTGTAGCAGTACTTGAAGAAGAAGAAAAAATGAAGATTGGAGCAGCAAGTAGCCATGCGTTAACTCACAGGAGAGGATGAATATTTATCAGATCAAACAAAGGACGTGGTACAACAGGAATTTGTTTGAAGATAATCAAGCACTACTCTAGGCAAGAATAACAACTGGAAGCAAACAAAGTATTGCACACTACTGAACAGCTTTGAAAGCCTCACAGAAGAAACAAGCTCTAAGTCTTCAAGAGGGATTGTTAAACAGGAGATAGAACAGTGGCTTTCTGAAGGGTAGGAAGCATGCAACTGTGCTCTGCAAGAAGATAGAAGATTGTGGTGGCTAGTAACGCAATACTATGCATAACTGAAACAAATGTCTTGTCCTGTACCCATCAGTTTGGGAACTGTGCCGTCTGCCAGAGGAATAGCTCATGATCATTCTAGTTTATATACTAATGCTAAGAATATGGGAAATTAACTAGATGCACTTGAACTCTTAAACAGAGGAAAGCAGGTATGAATTAATGAGTATAATGGAGGCCTGGTGGGATGATTCTTATGATTGGAATATAGAAATCAATGGATATAATTTGTTCAAAAAGAAGAGAAGCAACAGAAGGAACATGGACAACTACCAGTCTCCTTCAAAGGCCAAAGCAAATAAATGATTGATTTGCATGGCTTGTCTCCCGAAATCTATCTCTTGGCCATCCTGTACTATTATTAATAAAGAGAAATGCTTGTCTTAAGTTGTAAAACAGAAATCTCAAACTAGGAGCCTACAACAATATTTCATATGTCCCACCATCAAAGGTGACACCAGGCAGGACATAGAAAAACTCAAAGAAGTAGTGCAAGATCAGAAGATGTGGAGTGACCTGGCCCATAGAATCACCAGGTGTCAGACACAACTGAGTGGATATCATCATCATCATCGAAATGTCCATATTAGTATGCTGAGTGCCATTTGGATGCATCATTGGAATGAGTGCCATTGGAAATTGTCCAGCAAGAAGAGTGGTCTAGTGGTGGCTGCTTCATAGCCCACCTTAATCAAATCTGGTGAGGCGTGTGTAATAGTGCTATACCATCAGTGTCAGTTGCAGATAGGATAGAAAGACAGGACTGCCCAAGAGAAAGTGGGTCAGGTAAGGCTGACCCACTACCAAGACCCCTGACAGGCAAGGAATGGAGAAGACAGCAAACAAAATGTCTGGGCTAGACAATGAAAGGGAAGAAAGACTTCTACCATAGGTAAGGAGAAACACAAGGGACAGTGAAAGACCAAAGGGAGGTGAAAGAAGAATAAAGAAAAGGGAAAGAGAAGCTTGGGGGTGAGGTGGGGAGAAGATTGAGACTGGTCTTAGCAGGATATCCCTTAGATTTTATCATCTGAGCTGTGATTTTGAAAAACTAATTCATATCAATCCAATTTTAAAAAATGGTCTTCTGGTTAATGAAAAACATTGAAAATGAAATGGCTCTTTGTTCCCAGGTTTGTTTTACAAATAGCACAGATTTGCAATCAGGTTTTTGTTTGTTTTTTTTTTTTTTGGTTTTGTTTTGCTTTTTTAAAGCAGCATATAATTATACTCTTCATTTCCTTCCCTTGCACTTACTAGAGACTTTTGCATCAATATGTGAAAAGGTTTCAATGTTACAGACTTGAGGCTAATGAATTGGTCCTCATGTGACACTCATGATGATTGGAATTTGAGACTCACAATGCAAAGGAAATAGTAAAATCTTGGCATTATTTTGTTTTGGGCAAACATTTCTCAGAGTTCAGCAAAATTGACCTCTTAATTTTGCCAATTCACAAACTGGGGAGTCAATTTTCTTTCAGTTATAGGTTACTGCTAAAAAAAAAACCTTTTAAGCCAGGCATGTAACATTTTTAAAATTTTAATCCACACTTAAAAAATGAAAGAAATAACAAAAAAGACATAAGCTTGCACATTTTGTGCTATATAATATATGAGCCTCTGAAGACTTGGTTCCTCCTCATCTACCATAAAGGCTTTATGAATCAGGCTCCAGAATCTCACAATTTACGTTGATTTTCCCAGAAATTAACATGCTAGTAAACACTGCAATAAAGTATAGTGGTTTTTTTTTAAATTCCATATAACATAGCAATTGTGCAGGCACCAGTTCAACGGTTTGTGGTTCATCCCCAATTACTCCCCTTTCTTTTCCTTAATAGACCATTTTAATTATTGTTTAACTGAAAAATAAAATGTGGGAATCTGCAAAGGATGCAATCACACTGTGTGTATGCAATTGGTTTCAAATTAATTAAAAACTGAATTTATTAAGTTTACTGATAAGTATTTCCTTTTAGCTTATGGTCAGTTTGAAAGTTTCATTCCAGTTGCTTCTTGAAAAAAAAACCCTCTGGGACCATCAAAAGCTGGAGAATTAGTAGAAGCTCTTGAGGCTATTCCAAAACTTCATGATGTTGGAAGCTGGTGCTTTCATCATCATCATCATCATCATCATCATCAACAACAACAACAACAACAACAACAACAACAACATCTTTTAATGTGAAAACACAAGTATAGTAGGTACCTGGTGGGCACTGAGCAGAGTGCCTATTGGCATCCTTAGTCTTTTTCAAGAAAAGCAGGCACCATTTTCTTCCTAATTAATACATTTGTTATTCAAAAGTCAGCAGGTGGTTGGTGGAGTGATAGACAAGAGTCCTTCCCCATACCATTCATGCTTTTCTTTTTATTTGTTGTTAATTGTCATGTTTTATATTTATGATTTTGTGGCATTGTAAGCCGAGTCTATCCAGCGTCGCTTTGGTTACTGAGATGGGTGGCCTAGAAATTTAATAAATAAATAAAAGTTCAAACCAGAGGCATCTACTAAACTTCAGCATTGACATCTAGCAGAATGAAAAACAGTGACCATACAAGGTAACAAATTGCGTTATTTGTAGACAGACAAGAAGTACACAAGGATAATGAATTAGATTAGACAAATGCAAATTTTGCTAGCTTTTGAAAAAAAAGGCTCTGAAAGAAAGCAGTGAGCTCTGGGTCTTTATATATGTTTTCTTTATTTTTCTTTCCTGCTCAGCCTGATCTCCATTGCTTGACTAAGATGTTAATGACTTGAGCCAAATGTACAAATCAAGAAAAATAGATTTTACAACTACATTTCACAAGTATAAAAGTCACATAGAGAAATGAGGTTCATGTTTATGATCTATACGTGAAACCATAGCACTACATTCTCATTTATTTTTCTGTCAAAGGATTCTTGCAAACTGTCTCACCACCCAGGCCTGCCTCATGGATACAACAAATTGCCTTCAACTAATATTCACTGCCATCACCTTCATGTCTTCCCTTCAATCAGTTTTGCAGCAGCAAGTTCAAAATGAGAAGAAGAAAAATTCATTCCCTATTCTGCTTTTTTTGGAGAAATACCAGGGCACCTTAAGCCAAAATCTGACAGCAGTTCTGTAGACAGAGTGACCAGATTTAGAAGAGTACAAACTAAGGCAAACCTATTTGTCCCAAGACTGCAATATAAAAAAAAAATAATCACAAGGAAGAACAGAGTGTCAGAAGTAATGCAATTTCCTTATATTTTTTAACTGATGTTCTTACAATTTACATCTGAAATACCTGCCGTTTTGCCAATTTGGTCCCCATTTTGTATCCTTCACAAAGTTTATTTTTTTCTTTATTTATTGAATTTATAAGACTGACCTACTTTCAATTTGTGACTCTGTGTGGATTACATCAGTAAGTACAGGTGGGGAGAAAGGGAATACAATGCAAAACCAATGTAACAAAATATGATCAACCCATAGCCCAGACTGGGTATAAGAAAGACTCACTTCCCCAAGAGAATAGCCTTATCTATCATCTTGATCCACTGCACAGGAGAAAAGCCAGACCTTCATGGGTCTGTGAAATTCTAATAGGATCCATACCACCAGATATTCTCAGGAGGAATATCTTTCCAAAGGTCAGGCATGCCAATTACTTTGTGGCATCATAGAGAAAGAGAAAGTGATGGAAAAGGCGCAGAGAAACAGTATCTCCTTGTATAATGAGGAAAAAGGATGGATGGCATAAAAAATTAATAAATAAAATAAATAAAACCGACTTCCGGCGGTGACATCACGCTGAGGTGGCTGGAACGAGCGGGGCTCCGCTCGCTACAGCTGATTTTTTCGTGTTTTGGAGCCTTTAAGGGGCAGATCGGATCCCAGAGGGAATGAGAGAAAAGAGGGGTTCACTCGGAGGTTACATGTGGAGAGGTGCGGCTCCCATGGGACCTGAGGAACTCTCGAAAACTACACGGAAAAACACGGTCTGTATGGCCGTTCTGGAGGCGTGAGGTCCCGAAACATTAGACTTGGAAGAAAAGAGCGACAAACAGCTGGTGCCATCGGAAAGAGAAAAAACAAGAGGCAGAAAGGAACATACTCTCGGAGACAGTGGAGTGCTTAAGGATGGCATAGCAGCAAATGGGATCTCCAACGTGGATGTGAAAGCGGCGAACAAGCGGGAGGAGCAGAGATCATATTTGGTGAGAGACGAGAGATTTACGTGTGACAGGGGATTTAAATAAAACGCGGAACTGCGGATAAAAGGGACGGTGTGTTGGTGTTGGCAAAAAGAAAGAGGAAAGAAGGAGAGAGATCGAAGGATCGGGAGGAGGAGATGAGTGAGGTGAAGGAGACATTGGAAAATGTGGAAAAAAGCACCCCTTTAGAACGAACGGTCTGAATGGAGTGAAGGAGACTGGTGATAACAGAAAGTGGACTGATAATAGAATTATCTGCTTTTTGAAGTGACAGCGAAAAGAAAAAAAACAGAATGGATGGTGAAAAGAGATAAAGGGTAAAGAGAACTTACAGTGACTGAGCAGTTTTGAAGGGGTGACATCTTGGAGGAAGGAGGAAAAGTACTACTTCCGGAACGAGGGACAGAGGAGAATAAAGTCAAAGGAACTTGGGGATAATAGTCTTGACTGTGGAGTGTGGAGGGGAAGAAAAAAAACCCCAGTGACTTGTTGGCTTTAAAAAAAAAAGAAGAAGGAAAAGTGAGTTTAAAGAAAAGAAGAGAACAGTGAAACATAAAGTGGAGCTGAAAGGGTGCCAGCCCAATGGTACTGAA